>APFE031209141.1:91386-110687 GCA_000404065.3 Pinus taeda
AACCTTAAAATGTCTCAGCTGCACGGAATTCTAACTGCTTATGAAATGAGGAAAGGAGGTCCATCAGACAGGAGAGTAGCTACCTTCAGGCTTCAGGCAAAGGAGAGTACTATGAGTCAGGACACGTGTCAGAAGAAGAAGAAGAATCAAATTTTGTCAGAAATCTTCAACGAGGTACTGGAAGATTCAGAGGTAAGTTACCTTTCCAATGTTTTGCTTGTGGAAGAGTAGGTCACTATGCTGCCAAATGTCCTCATAAGGATAAGATTGACAAGGGGAAGGAACCTGCTAGATGGAACAACAAACATAATGCAAATAAGAAAAGCTATTACACTCATGAAGACAGTGATGGTCTATCAAATAGTGATGAAGATGAACGAGGTAATAGCTATAAACTTTTAATGGCTTTTGAAGATGATGATTACATGGATGCTATAGATGTGGATGGCTTTTATGAAGAGATTTCTAGACTCAAGACATGTTTAGAAGAAAAGAATGTGATCATTGATAATCTACAATTTCAACTTGATGAAAAAGAAAAATTCCTTGAGAAGTTAGAATGTGAAATTGTTGGCCTTAGAAAAGAAATTGAGAAAACAAAGGCTCTTAATCTGAAATTTGTTAAAGGATCTGAAACTCTGAATGAGATTATCAATGTACAGTGTTCTCCACTAATCAAGACAGGTCTAGGGTATAATGGAGAAGCATCTCAAGCTTCCACCTCCAAAAGTTATCTTGATGTAGCAAGAAGGAGTGAGAAAAATCCCAATAGAAATCATCAGGTTAATCAGGGATAGTCTTCCTCAAGAACGAACAAAGACTTTCAAGAAAATCAGGGGCATGCTACCTTAAGGGCAAACAGAAACTACAACCAGCCGCAGGTAAAATCTTCCCAATTTCCTTCAAGAATGGATGTCAATAGAAACTACAATCAGTTGAATGATAGTCGCGGGAATTTTTTTAATGGCCAATGCTTCTCTTGCCATAACTTTGGTCACAAAGCAACTCAATGTGTTGCCTATAAGACAATCATGACTAGAGAAGCTTAAAAACAGAGAAGTGTGCCTGCAATAACGAAAAGGACCTATAACAACTTTTCTACCCTTGAAAGTGAAATTGAATGTTCTATTTGTAATAATTTTGGTCATGAAGATTATGAATGCAGGAGCAGGTTTTGGAAGACAACTCAGAAAGAACAAACCTCAAATGCCAAAACATGGAGAATGAAGGAACCGCAACCAGAAAGATGTGGAATAGCTTTATATGCAGAAGGACGGGAAAATCAATGGTACATCGATAGCGGATGCTCGAAGCATATGACAGGTGATAAAGAAAAACTTGAATCATATACTGTTTTAGAAAAGGGAAAGAAAGTTTCTTTTGGAAATGATACCCTTGCAGCCATAAAAGGAAAAGGCATTGCTCAATTGAAAGAAAAGGTCAAAGCTGGAAATGTTTTGTATGTTGATGGCTTGAAGCATAATCTATTGAGTGTCAGTCAGATGTGTGATAATGGAACCGAGGTAATCTTTCGATCAGATGGGTGCAGTGTTCGTGATCTTGATACAGGAAGAACAGTAATCAAAGGCAGAAGAACTCCAAATAATATATACATATTTGAAGAAGGAGAACAACAATGTTATTTGAGCAAGAATGATGAACACTGGTTATGGCATCGGAGATTGGGGCATCTAATATTTTCACAAATAAGGAAAGCATGCAAATACCAGGCAGTTCGTGGTCTTCCAGACATCAAAATTCTAGACAACACCATATGCAAATCATGTCAGTTTGGTAAAGCAAACCAGAACTAACATCCCTTAAAAGGAAGGATCAGCCAGCAGGCCTCTTGAGCTAGTCCATACAGATGTATGTTGTCCATTTAGGACAAGGTCACCTCGAGGAGAAGAATACTTTATATTATTCATTGACGACTTCTCCAGGATGGTTTGTTTAGGAATTATGAAGCACAAGGACAAAGCATTTGAAAAATTCAAATCCTTCAAAGCCTTGGTTGAAAATGAATCAGATTACAAAATTAAGTGCCTCAGGTCCGACAGAGGTGGGGAGTTTACCTCAAATGAATTTTTCAATTTCTATGAAGAACATGGAATAAGAAGGGAATTCTCTACAGCTAGGACTCCTCAGCAAAATGGAGAGGTGGAAAGGATGAACAGAATAGTCCAACAAATGGCTCGTGCTATGCTTGATGAGTCTGGAACTCCCGCAACCTTCTGGGGTGAAGCTGCATATGCTGCGGTTGTTATCCTCAACAAAACAAATGTTCAAGTGAACAACACTCAAACTCTGCATGAGCTCTGGTATGGTGAGACTCCTTAGGTAAATCATTTCAAAAATTTTGGGAGCAAATGCTATATTAAGAATATTGATGAACAGCTTGGCAAACTTGAACCTAGAGCATATGAAGGCATTCTCCTTGGTTATTCTCCCTACAGCAAAGCATATAAGTGTTATAATAAAATACTTAGAAGAATTCTTGACAGCATTGATGTAGTGGTTGATGAAAAAGGATACATCCCTAGGCAAGTAAATCATGAAGATATCGAAGAGGATGAAGACTACTCTCCAAATCAGACTGATGATGAAGAAGAAACCCATGAGGAGCCAGAGGAACAGATAAGGATAGAAGAAAAAACTCCTTCTAGGTATGTTCAAAAGAATCATCCAGAATCACAAATTTTTGGGCAAAAGGAGGCTAGCATACAAACAAGAAGAACAATTGCAATAGCTTCAAGCTATTTGGCATTACTCTCCTCCACTGAACCATAAAATGTAAGAGAAGCTTGCAAAGATGAATTTTGGGTCAAGGCAATGGATGAAGAACTTGAAAAAATCGAAAAGAACAATACTTGGGAGTTGGTTCCTAGACCAAAAGATAAGAATGTCATAGGAACAAAATGGATCTTTAAGAACAAATTGAATGAAAATGGGGAAGTTATTAGAAACAACGCCAGAATTGTTTGCAAAGGGTATGCTCAACAAGAAGGAAAAGATTTTGAAGAAACTTTTGCTCTTGTTGCTAGACTTGAAGCCATCTGAATGTTCCTTGCTCTCTCAAGTTTTCAGAAGTTCAAAGTATTTCAAATGGACGTGAAATCAGCCTTTCTGAAAGGGGACTTAGAAGAAGAAGTGTACATTGAGCAACCAGATGGTTTCATTCTTGGGAATGATCCAAATCTTGTATGTAGACTAAAAAAGGATCTCTATGGCCTTAAACAAGCTCCAAGGGCTTGGTACTATCGTCTAGACAAATATCTTCATCAACAAGGCTTTTCAAAAGGATCAACGGATAGCAATCTTTATATAAAAATTGAAAATGACAAATTACGAATACTTGTTGTGTATGTAGATGACATTATCTTTGGCAGCAATGAAGAAGATATGAGTCAAAGATTTGCCTTGGTGATGCCGAAAGAATTCGAAATGTCTTTGCTTGGAGAACTGACATAGTTTCTTGGATTGCAAATCCAACAAAATGAAGGTGGTATCTTCTTGTCTCAAACCAAGTACCTCAAGCAGATTCTGAAGAAGTATGCCATGGAAGATTCAAAACCAGTATGTACCCCGATGGTTACAGGATGCAGTCTTAGTGCAAATGATGAATCAGTAGCAGTTCATCAACTAACCTATAGCTCCATGATTGGAATTCTACTTTATTTGACAGGTACCCGAACAAACATCATGCATGCAGTGGGAATAGTTGGAAGATTTCAAGCAAATCCTAAGGAAACTCATCTTTAGGCAGTAAAGATAATTTTCAAGTATCTTCAAGGAACTCAAAACTATGGCTTATGGTATCCTAGAGATACATATCTCATGCTCCATGCTTATACAGATGCAGATAGGGCTGGAAGCGTGGATGACAGAAAGAGCACAAGTGGTGGTGCATTCTTTATGGGTTACAGATTAGTATCTTGGTTCAGCAAGAAACGAAGTTCGATTGCTTTATCTACAGCTGAAGTGGAATATGTGGCAGTTGCATCTTGCTGCACTCAACTCCTTTGGATGATGCAAACCTTACAGGATTTTCAGATCACTTGTACACCACCTATCTCCATCTTATGTGATAATACAAGTCCAATCAGCATTTCAAAGAACCCAGTCATGCATTCAAAGACCAAGCACATACCGATCAAGTATCACTTTCTCCGGGAACAAGTGTTGGAACAAAAGGTCAAATTAGAGTATGTTCCTTCTAAGGAACAAGTTGCTGATATTCTCACCAAACCACTACCCAGGGAAACTTTTGAATATCTCAGACAGGAGCTGGCAGTAATTGATGCATCATCTTGCTGTTAAAATTGTTTGTTTCAGAGAAAAAGGAGAGTACGCAAGTTTCCTAAGGAGGATCCATGTACATATGCCGGTTGGTGCAGAGAAAGTCGCGTATATGGAGGTTTGATGGATATCAGAAGGGACAGGCTCTGGTTGGAAGTTGTTTGATATGGGTCTGAAAGAGACCATTTGGCACTGGTTCACAGGGAGGAGATAAACTTCTAATGATGCATTGTTGGCATTGTCTTAGAAGCTTGTGGTTCTTGTTCACAGCTGTTGTTGGTGGAACAAGTGCAGAGGGAGAATAGATGGAAATCATGGTTGCTGATCTGAATGGTGATTAACAGATGCTACTGCTTGGTGACTTTCATAAGTCTTGCTCTACATATTTCGTCTCTATGTCATGTATGTTTTTTGGTGTCAAAGTCATGTAACAACCTATTTTGGTTTCCTCACTATGCCTGGGATGAAGATGTAATGTACTTGGTTGTCATATGTAATTTTATGATGTTTCCCCACTTGGTTGGGTGGATGATCCCCACGGGGTTGGGTGAAGGATGTATGTATTGAGTCTTGTAGTGATAGGAAGGTCTTTTATGATGTATATGTCATGGTTTGTCTTGAAGAACATCTTTTGCAGATCTTGCCTATAGTCAGGAGGAGCATAGTCAGCATAGCAGGGCAGAGATTTCAGCATGTACTCAGGGGGAGCACAACCCTTTGCCGTTGATGACAAAGGGGGAGAATGAAAGAGCATGTTGGTGTGGCCATCAAGTCCAAAGGGGGATATTTTTGGCATTATGGCATAGGTTTAATGTTATGGCTCTAGTGTTGTCCTTGATGGCAACTCACTCTAGTGGCAAATCTCAGCTCAGGCACTCAAAAAGAAGAAAAAGACATACACAAGTTAATCTAGACGAACACGCGTATACACGCGGGTTATACGTTACAAAAGCATGTATATGTTGGGGACTTACTCTTGGTCCATGGTAGTTAGTCCTTGGGATTTGAACCTATGGTTTTGGACCATGGCGACTCCTTAGATGTTTTGATCCCTAGTTTTGGGTTCATGGTAATGAAATGATATAGTTTTGGACCATGGTATTGTGGAAGGCCTAAGACTATAAAAGAGGAAGGAGATCTTGTGGCAAATGAGAATCTGAATTATCATTGAATATCTGAAAAAGTGGTAGATTTGAATGTTGGTAATTGGGTTATGGTGCAGATCTGGATCTAAATAAAGGAGGAACCATAGCGCAAAGAAGAAGGATAAGTTCTATTGATGGGTCTTAATCTTTAATCTTGAATGATAGTATCTTTATATGATTTCGGTCTGTTATATGTGGCACTTGCTTGATCTATAACACCGATAATCTGGGTTAATTAATGTTTTTGAATATCTGAAAGAGCGAATTATCCTTTATAGATCTGTATGCAGGTTCAGTGAAGCGAAGGCACGTATACACGCCGGTTCAGTAAATGGAAACAACGTATATGCAGGTTGTTCCAAAACACAGAAGCGTATGCACGCATGTTGCAGGCTATTGAAATAGCGTATATACCTTACGTTGTGATCTAGCTACTTTTGTTTATTGCTACTATGTTCTGGGTTCAGTGTTTGGTGTCTGGTTTCTGGTATTGTGTTTTGGGTATAGTTGTCAGAGAAGTATCTACTTGATTCAGATCTAATTGGTGGAAAGGAGATTGGTTGATTCTTGATGATTGATTGATGTTCATGGATCCAGTTTGAAAATTTATGAAACGTGGTCCTTGGAAAAATGAGAAGGTTGTAGCCTTCTGCAGGCCAGTACCTACGTACTAGTATATTGACTAGTGCAAGAGCTAAAGGTGGGTCTAGCTCCTTTCCAGGAGAAGCTGGAGAATGAGAGAGGGTTGTAGCTCTCTGCAGGTTGCAGCCTGCGTACTGGTAAAGGAATGCACCAATACATTGTAAAAGAAGTTTCTAATTTAAAAAGAAGATAGAGACGAATTGCAGCAGGTGGTTTTCACCCACATTGTGTTCTTGTGCATGATTGTCTTTCTATTTTGTTTCACTATCTCTGGTTACTGGTTATTTGATTCTGCAACACAGATTAACAATCATCATCACAAAGATAAATTAAATTAAAAGTTTGCTTTGTATACGCGGTTTTCCTTCTGCATAGTTGTGTATATACGCAGGTTTAACTAGCTGAAGTAGTGTATATCATTTGTTTTGGAAAAGGAATATTTGACTTGATAATATTGATTCACCCCCCCCTCTCAGTATTATTTCCAACAATAACCATTGTCAATCCCATCCATCCTCCATGTCATTGACAAATCATGACCAATAAAACACATTCATAGGCCATGCATGCGAACACAAGTGAGGAAAACATACATGCAACTTAGTACCTGCAAGAAAAACCCATTGTAGTTGTTCATCCTAATGTCGTCCTACACTTTCATGCTCTTCCTCTATCTTCTCGCTCCAAAATTCCAAGTGTGCCACACCCTCCAAGAGTGTGAGAGAGACAAAATAATGAGAGAACTCCAAAATTTATCTCACAAAATTCTGTATACTGATCCTCAAAAGCCCTTTTATGAATGAGACCTCTATTTTCTTCATTTTCCATTAGTGTTGTTCATTTTCTTCTGTACATGCAACTTGTCATGTTTCACCTCCATTGTTTCCTAATTTCCATTATTTTCATAAATAAATTTTCCAAAATGCCATTTTTTCTTTCTAAAGCCTTAGCCATTGCCTTTACCAGTTTCTTTAGCCATTAATAACTAGATGAACACCCACATTTGGATGTTTTGCCCAAAATTCACTTTGTAATAAGTGTCACCAAATTTGTTATAGAATCCTCCCCCTTGGGGGAACACCATTGTTGATTCTCAACAACACCTATAACCAAAAAATTGTTGTAAGAAAAATATACTACTAATGGAGATTTATAACTTATCTCGTTGTAGTATTTCCAATGACTAACATGCTGAGAAGCAAACCAACATCAAAACATAACATAATAATCACATGACACCCATACCTCTTATTGCAAATTTATAACATATCTCATGGAAATATTTACATTCATAAACATATGCACATATACAAAACATCACCAAAACATGTACCAAAACATATACCAATCCAAAAACCAAAACATGATAACAAAATTTCTTTGCCTCAACCAGAAAACAAAGAAGGATACATAGCTCACGTCTCATTTGCCATCTCTGATGTAGCTTCATTGGGCCCAAAGTGATTCCATTGCACTTTAACCTGCTCGATTCCACAACATGAGAACATTTTTATGCAATATACATTGAGGCTCTAGCTAGAATTGTCCATCTTCTTCCACTCGCAATACAGACCATTAAATCACATGATCAACATATTTAACATACTTATTATGAAATGACACAAAGAAAAAATAATGGAATTTCATTGTCGGAGGTAGTAAAAGTCAATATGCTACTAGGCCAGTCCTCTCAATAATATTGAAGGGTCCAAAAAAACGTGGTGCCATCTTGGCACATGATCCAACCCACATGGATATCCTCTTTACTTTGATGTTCAAGTACACCTATTTGCCAACACAGAACTCCTTGAACAACATGTTCTAATCTTAATAGTTATTCTTCCTATACTGTGATGCCTTTATATTTTTCTTGATTACCAACATTTCTCGCTCCATGCCTGCCAATATGTCTGATCCAATCAACACCATATTAAATGGATGATTCCAACTCATAAGAGTATTGCAACTATGCCCATACAATGCCTCAGATGGACTAATCCTCAAAGATTCCTGATACCCATTGTTGTAAGAGAAATATTATAGTGGAAGATACTCTTCCCACTTTCATTACTAATGCATCACATGCATCCTCAACACGTCGTCCAATACCTTGTTGACCCTCTCTATCTCTCCATCTATCTGTAAATGTTATATTGTACTAAATTCCAACTATATGCCCAAACCTGCAAACACTCCTTCCAAAACTCAGAAGTGAAGTTTGCATCCTTGTCTAATAGGATCTTCTTCAGAACACCATGCAATCTGACCACATCTCTGATGAAAACTTTTGTTACATCACTAGCCGAGACTGTGGACTTCATTGAAATGAAGTGACAACCTTTGTCAACCTATTCACAATAACCATAATGGAATCATGTTGTGTCAGTGTCCTCGGGAAACCTGTAATGAATTCCATTAAAATGACTTCCCATTTCCATTCTGAAATCACAATTAGCTATAGCAGTCCTCCTAGATTCTTACATTCTACCTTCACATAATGAAAATCAAAACACCTAGCCACATACTATGTTACATCCTTCTTCGGATTCAGCCAATGGTAAAATTTCTTCAATACTATGAGTGTCTTCTGATAGTCTAGGTGATCTAGAAATGTTTTTTTATGAAACTCTCTCAATATCACCTTCAAAATTGAGTTCACTACTAACTAACACATATATCCTATCTATGAATCTAACCAATCTATCAGCTTTAAGGTCATAATCCATATATTTGTGCACCTACACCTGTACATAAACCTGTACATGTACCTGTACAACTACTTATACATGTACTTTTACTACTACTTGTCCCTATACGTACATTACTACCTGTACATCTTCTCTACTACAACCTGTGTATAATCTCCATACACCTGACATCCTGTTGACCTGCCTACAATATCCTATCCTGTAAGTCTATCTAATAGGAGCTAATAGGAGCTCATAGGTTCAATTGGTCAAATAGATATCGCAAACCACTGTGATCAATCATCAACACAACCCTCCTGCCTAAAATATAGTGCCTCCACATCTTCAATGCGTGTATCATTGTTGCCAACTCGGCATCATTTATGGGGCATTGCTTCTCATACTCACTCATCTTTCATGACCCATAGAATACCACCTATCCATCCTACATAAGGAATCAACCAAGTCCTTTCTTGGAATCATCTGTGCATACCACAAACTCTTCATCTAGATCTACAATCCTTAACACTCATGCATGTGTCAACAACTTCTTGAGTTGTTCAAAACTAGCCCCAAAATCCTTTGTCCATTCAAACTTCTTACCTTTATTCTACAATGATGTAATAGTACAAGTGATCTATGATATGTTCCTGAAGAAGGTTCTATAATAACCTGCCAATCCCATGAAGGACCTCACCTCATATACATTCATGGGAGCCACATGTTCCATGATAGCTCTTATCTTTTCTAGATCTACTACAATTCCCTCCTTGGAGACACCAGGTCCCCAGTAATGTACCTCAGTCTAGAAGAAGCTACACTTGCCGAGCTTAGCATACAATTAATTGTCTCTCAACAACCTCAACATTGCTGCTAAATTCTTGACATGCTCTTCCTCATTTGTAGAATGTACCAACATGTCATGAATGAACACAATAACAAACTTCCCCTGATACATAAGCAACACCTTATTCATCAAGCACATAAATATAGTAGGAGAATTAGTCAAGCTGAATGGAACTACAACAAACTCATAATGCCCATATTTGGTCCACAATGCTATCTTGTAAATGTCCTCCTCTTTGATGAGTACCTAGTGATATCCAAATCTCAAATCAAACTTCAAGAATATTGACTCTCCCTTCAATTGATCAAATAAGTCATCAATCCTCGGAAATGAATGCTTGTTCTTGATGCACTTTGTTTAACTGCCTGTAGTCAATGCATAATTTGAGAGTACCATCTTTGTTCTTCATAAACAAAATGGGTGTTCCCCAAGGTCATACACTTGGCCTAATGCATCCATCATCCAACATTTCCTTCAACTGCAAATTCAAGACTACCAACTCACGTATGCTCATCCTGTAATGTGCCTTTGATGACAGAGCTACCCCTCGCACCAAATCAATATAAAAGTCTACTTCCTTGTGAGGTGGTAAATCTGAAATGTCCTCAGGAAATACATGCTAGAACTATTCTAGAATTGGGTACTTGCTCAAAAAAAAATCATCCTCAACTTCCTTACCTTTGTAACTAGAAATTTTCATTGCGAATAATATACACCCTTTCCTACGACTGCACTTTTCCCACATATTTCTTACCATCATAACTAATCGAGATTTCTTCTTACCCTACAAGACCCTTTGTTTGCCATTGTCATCCAAGGACTCAATGGACTTGTCATAACAATCCACATTGGTTCTATGAAGGTACAACCAATCCATGCCCAACAACATAGTGTATGATCCCAATGGTAATAATTTCAAATTTGCTATAGTAGGCATACTAATGAGCCCCATTATTGAAGGATGTTGCAACTCCTAGGATGACCAAATTTACTTTTTCAACTGAGCGTTCATAGAAATTTGGAGATGACAGTGCTATATGTAGAAGAAATGCAATAGTCTACTCTTGTCACTTCTCAACCGGGCTGATAGACCACTAGGGTTTTTCAAACCAATATTCTCTTGACTAGAAGGAGGCTGACTATTGGCAATGAATCTAAAGCTATCTTTAATGCAAAAAGTAAATGCTTGCCTATGTTAAGGACATGAATGTACTAAATAGAAAGTAATATGAAATGACATGAAATTATCTAGATAAGAATTAACATGCATTACTTTTAGAACAAACCTAATTTAACCTTGCATTCTATCATCTAGTTATCTGAACTAAGTAAGCATGGAAGTTATCCTAACCTTGTTATGACTCTTGTATGCATGCACTAGCTAGATATTGCAGAAAGAGTCTTTTGGTTTTAAATTTAGAAATGTAAATGTGAAGATAAACAAGATGACCTTTTGCAGGGGAGGAAGGTATGGGAAAACTAGTCAAAAATGGAATTGAGGGTATGGAGGTCAAGTTGAAGGCCTACCCTAGGATCTAATCATCATTTATAGCCAAAAGAGTCTAAAACGGGATGCTACAGGGTTTCTTGTAGTTGTTATAGGACATCATGTACTTACTATAGGATTTCATGGTTTACTACAAGAAACTTAGCTGAAGATTGTAGGAAGGTAGGAAACGTGAAAAGAAGTGTTGGGAAGGTGTATGGTGGTCGAATAAAATATGTAGAAGGTGCACACTACCCAAGGATCATCCCAACTCTTTAGGATGGTTGGATTAGCTCAAAATGGTTGTCCACGATGGCTACAAAACATAAATCTCAATTGGTGATTGGTAGGATCTGGCGAGACATGGAGAAGACTTAGTGAGGCTGGTGGGATGAGTTCCTCATTGCAGATCAACAACTACTGTAACAACACATATTCATTTCTTCATTTATGCACAAATTTTATGTAAATGTGGAAAACATGAGTTGAATTTTAGAAATTGATTTGTTGATGGCTAATGTATGAGATCTATGGAATGGAATTCTTCTAATATAGAACAAACTCAAGAAACAAAAATGATAATCGCAGGTTTTTCTAAGAAATCATTAACAATGATCTACTCAACAATAAATCTTAATCCATCTAATAACAAAAGGATAAATATGTTTTTTGGGCTATGAGAATGGGACCCTCAACCCATCATCCCATAAGGGAGATGAGGATGAGGCCATTGGCACAAGTTTTTCTAAAGTATTTTCTTTCACTATTGTAACATTGATCTAATTCTCCAGCTAATGGAAGCAAAACTAACAACTCATTTAAGGACTTTTAAATTAAACAAAACAAAATAACTTTAGAAGCTAATCTATGATTCTAATCTAAGAATACATGTACAAAAAGAGCAACCTCTCTTGCTAGGTTTGGGACTTAACCCAATATATTCATCCCTATGATTCAACTCATTGTTGTATCAAAGAAACCGTTTTCATTATCACCAAAATGTTAAAAATAACATTAGAGTAACAGTCACAATATCTTAAGCTCGAAATTGCCTCTTCGCTGCAATAATAAGGTGAATCCTAATGAGCACCTAGGCCTTCTTATTTATACAACTAAAGCTACCAGAAACTTCATTAAAATTAGGGAGGCTCGGATTCCAAACTCGAGATGGGCTTATCTTCAACTATCACTAGCTTGGCTACCAATGAACTCAGTAGGCTTGGCTACTTGTAACTCCGAGTTGATTATATCTAGTGGAGGAATCTTTGAGTGATTGAGGAGTTAAGGAGGGAGACCCAATCTCCTAAAATCCCTCTTTCTTGTCTACCTCGAGTTCATGCACTAAATTAGCCCAAAATTACTCCAAACCTTGCAATTAATGCACATTAGGTGACATGACATAAAATCTCACCTTTAACATTTTCACTAAGAAAAATATAATAAAATATTTTAATAAATGTGAGAAAAGTTGATTTTAATAAGTTGGAGAGTGGCATTAATGCTCATAGTCCCTGTTTGTGCTAGTTTCTTTATATGAAATTGCAGCCATTGATATTTTAGGTACAAGGCATAAGGTTTTGTTGGCATCCAACACTGGAGTGCCTCCATGGAGAGGCTTTCCATAGTGTCCAATTGGCTCTCATTTTCCTATAATTGCCTCCTTAGTCATGTGTTTTCTTCCTATAGTTTGGATCTCATAATTTATTACCTATCTCTTATCTTAATCAACTCTCTGCCCATCTCTAGTTGCTTCTCCTCCATATGGCCCACATCATCTACCTTCTTTTATTCGGAAATTTTCATCTAGCAATGTGTCCTTCCTCTCTCTTTCTCAAGGTCAAAGAAGAGAGGGATGGTAAATTATGTGTTATTACTCTGCCTCCTTCAATGAATGTATAATAAGAGCTTAGATTGGGTTATGGGCTAGGTTCCTATAGCTCTGGGGACTCTCCCTTAAATGTCTTTGTAGAAGGGGTCCCCATCCTGCAATTGTGTTACGACTTGCACTTGTGTTATGACTTCCCTGCCTTCCCTATTTCCTTAATATCCTTCCTACTACTTCTTCTCTGTTTCCTGTAGTGCTAAAAAAGTTTCGTGTAGGACTGTCTGAGGATCTTTTAGAAGGATTTTTTCTTTCTAAAATGGGGCCAAAGGTTCCTTGTCTTTCTTTGTTAATTTTTAACTAGTGACAAGCCTCCCAACATAGGTGATAAGAGACATTGGGGAAGCTTGTTTTGATGTGATTTCTTCACATTTTATTTCCAGCGAAGCTCGAATTGTTTCTCTTTTGGTGAGTCCTCAATTATGATTGGAGTCCCACTGGGTGTTTGTGGTTTCCCTTATTTGATCCTAGTGCTCTGCCTTGTTTTGAAATAGAAGGGACTTTACCTCTATCTTTTACCTTTTGACATGACAGGTGTGCTTAAGATTGTCAAGGAAACAACTGCCTCGCTCTCAGTGGGTTTAAGAGATAACCTTGGGGATTCCTACATTGCCTTCGTGTGTTCCTCAGGGCTTGTTTCTTCCTTCTATTATTTCTCTTCACTTTTCTCCTCTTCCCATTTTTCATTTACTTCTGCTTCCCATGTTTTCTCTATTTATGACTCATCTCCCTGCATCTTCCTCCTCCAGTTCTTCTTCTTCCTCTTTAGGTTCCTCTTCATCCTCTTTTGCCTCCTCTTCACCAATAGAGGTATTCTCCCTATCATATTCAAGGGCTTGTATTTCAGTCACAACCTCTTTGTCCATCTCTCTAAATGTGGACCATTGAATGGGGATTCTTTGCTGGCTCAAGGCATCCTCCAATATTATCTCAATAATTCCATGGTCTACCAATTGCTAATTTTTTCCCTCTTTTACCTTTAGCCTCATGTCTATTATTGATTGTAGCATGAAGTACGGTACACTGAGTCTTCACTAAATGTATATCTCCCATCTGAAGCCCAACTCCTGGAGGAGTCTATATTGATAGCCATAGATTATGCTGAGGCTCTCTTCACAATATATATATTTGAGAATATGAAAGCTGACCTCATTACAATGGTAGGGAGGTTTTTTCCTTCGTATCCCTTTTTTTTCATCAATTGGATATGCTTCCATTAAGAAGAAGTTTTTGTTTGCAAAAGTGCTTGTATGCTTATCCTCCTTTCTCAATGGCATCCCTTGAGGAAGTGTAGTGATTCTTCTAATTACTTCAGGAGTAATTGTAATTGAAATTCCTCTTACCACAATAGTGTCATTGATTCTTGCTTGAGTGTTAAGTGTCATGGAAAATTATTGAGCTACATCATCATCATACCCTCTGAGCAACTCAAAGAATCCCAACTAGCTATGCCTTCTAAATATGTCTATCGCAATGGGATGGATGGTATCCTAGATGTCTATGTGGGATTCCTTCTATTAAACCCTCCTATCATGTGTCTTTTTTAGTTGACTCACTTTCAAGAGCTTTATAGGCTAGCCTTAGTTTTTAGGGTGACTGGGAGTTTACAATAGTGGTGGATGGTTGTAATTTATTTCTTTCTCCACACAACTTTTAAATTTTTCACAATTCTTTTAGAACTCCGAGACCCACTGTAATCACTTAAAAACTCATATTTTTCTATTCCTAGCTATCAATTCAAAGAATAGGAGATATGGTCCACATACCTTTCACTGTGATGCTTTGGATGAGGATAATTTCTAAGCAACTAGACCCTAGGAATCCCCTCTCAATGTTTTCTATGAACTTCCATCATTTCCTATAGCCCCTTACATTTCCTGTAGTTATTCATGTAGTTATGTTTCCTGTAGGGTGGCTAAAACATGCATGCCTTATCAATGGCCCTCCAAGGTGGTCTTGGTCTTCTTTGATCTCGAAAGGAACAAATGTTTCATTTGAGTTTGTAATATTTTCTATTTATGGTTGATTCCTTGGAGCATTGTATTGACAGGTAGTGTATAGGATTTCCTCTTTGTGACCGTTGGCCCACCATTAGTTATTATGTAGCCTCCCCTCATAATCATCACCCACTGTCACACAACTTGACCAACCTTTCAACTCGTTCCTCTTGATGTGATATTTTCATGTGTCATGCTGACTAGGCGTTCACTTTTTGTTTTCGAGTTGAGGGTGGCCAAGTTAACTCACCACCTACACTTTTATGATATCGTACTTAGGCAGTATGTTAGATGAGGTGCCATACATGTGTCTTTCTTTTCTTAGTTGATTCATGTTGGAGGGTGAGTCTATTGTGCTTCTTTTTGTTCAGGTGAGTGCTTTTCCTTTGTCACATTTTTATATGTTTCTTCCCATTGATGTGGTTGTCTTCTTTGTTGTTGTGTGTAGGTTCTTGATCTCTCTTGCCGTTACTGAGCTCTATATAGAAGTCATAGTGTGTGTAAGGGTGTTGTGGCTCTTCACTTGCATGGGTTTTGAAGGGTAATGCATGGAGAAACTGTTGCTATGAGAATGCAAGTTCCTACAGGGTTTCCTAGAGTCACTACAGGAAACCCTCCAGCTTCCTTTTTCATCATTTCATTTTTCTTTATTTTACTTGGAGGAGTAATGGGTGGTGATTGAGGAGTGGAAGGATGGAAATGCATGAGATGGAGTGGTAAGTGAGTGATTTCAATGATGGCATGACCCTTGGACTTAAATTTTCCATTTTCTTTTCTTTTCTTTATTTTTTTGTCTTTCTATTTTTGTTTTTCTTAGTGGTTTTTGATGGACATAGAGGTTGGTATGGTCATGAGCTGGTATTGGGTAAGAGTTAGTGAGGTGTATGGTCCCTTATTTCAAACTAGAATAGTCTTGTGTCATCATTTTCCAATCCCAATTTCATTCCTACAGTGTTTCAGGATATCCTGTAGTGTTTTAGGATATCCTTTAGTACTACAGGAAACTCGTGTAGTAACTACAGGAAACCCTATAGAAGTGAGAAAAGTGCATAAAAAATTGTTTTTTATGCATGGAAGTGAAAATGGATGATACAGACATAGTAGGCATCAGAGATATGAAGCAAATGGAAGAATAATGGGGGTGATTCTTGGCTTGTTGTCCCCTAAATTCTAAGCCATTTGTTTCGTTCAAAAACCTACAAAAACCACAAAAAAATATTAGTGGGTAGGTTTGAGGTCCCTACCATGGCATTTTTTTTCTTTTCTCTTTTTACTTCCCTTTTCTTTTGAAAGATACACAAGTTGTCTGAGAGGATGTTTTCAACTTGTCTATGTGCCCTAGGCACCTCAAGGAAGGTTACCTTTTTTCAATATTGGGCTGCTTGAAGAATTTTTCAAACCCAAAAGTTTGCCTCATGTGCCTCATATAGATTTTCACGTAGGTCCCTTATTATTTTTTATTTTCTTATTTTCTTTTTTCTTTTTTTTCAAAAATAAAAACAAACTTCAAGAATCTAGTGAGCTATAGGTTGAGACACTTCCAAGTACATTCACTTCCTTATTGATGGTACTCATGAAGTCTTCCATTGATAGAGGTCTTCTATAGGATTTCAATCTGTATCTATTGACAACCAAGGTGATCCCTTCTTCGTCAATGGTCCTTATTTGCACAGCCCCATTTTCATGGCACTATTCTATTAGATATGGACCCAACCACTTGGTCACAATTTTTTCTTTCATGTCTATGAACATGGATTCATATAGAAGATCATCAATAATATTATACCATAGGAATATGAAGCCTTAGATTACTAAACCCTATAAATTATTATTTTATAGGTTTCTTTAATCAAAAAAATCAAATTATAGTTCAAAACCTGATAAACAAATGAATAATAAATAATATTTTTTTCAAAAATAAATTGATATAAAATAAAACGAAATGAAATAGGCATTTTAAATTCATAAATTGATTTACTATAATCTCATTTGAATATATTAAATCTGTAGAAAATATATCATGTGAAACATTATTGATGGAATTTTAAATCAATAAATTTACAAATTTTTTATTGTATGATATATTTAGAAAATTGATAATTAAATTAACAAAAAAAAAAAAAAAAAAAACCAATTTTATATTTTTACTTCATATATTTCACTTATAATCAATTTACAATATAATGCATTTCAAATTTTAAAAATAAAAATTTATTTCAAAACGTCAATCATAATCTCTAAATTTCATAATTTATCATTCATGGAGGAACTTATCATGGAACTTATTAATATAAACAATGTACTTCACACGTAAAATATTTCAATGATATATTAAGTAAAATATTTCATTGTCAACTAATATGTATAATGAAAGGAAATAGATTTTCATGGTTAAAACGATTTTAAGCATTTCAAGTAATGTTATTCTTTTATATTTAGGCTATAATTTTTTGTCAATTTTATCTTTGAGAAGAAAACATTTTTTTGCAATTTTTTCATTTAAAGATAGAAATACACAAGGAAAAATTATATCACTCTAAACACTTCTTAGATTTGTGATTAAACTATATCAATACTGATGTTTAAAGGAAAAACTAATAGCATTAGATTGCAATTTCAAAATTTGTTATTGAATGATTGCTAATTAATTTTAGAATACAAATTCATTCGTGCTACTTTACCCAATTCTAAACTAATCTTACATTAAAACCTAGGACATACCAAATTCATAAATGAGATTCTTTTATACATTTCTATTTGAAAAGTAAATAAATCTTCCATAGAACACTCCTTCAAATCATTAACATCTAAGCCACACTCAGTTACAAAATTTATAGTGAACACATAATTCATCTCATGGAGATTCATGGCATAAAATGGTAAAACCTTCTACTCCTCATTTGTGCAGCAACAACTTTTCCTCTCGAGAGTCAAGGTCCCATATGTTGGTCTCATGTTCCAATATCAAATTCCCAAACTTCTCATGGAGGTTTTCGATGTTAAATTTTCCACTATCACACACGTGTGGTAGTGTACAAATATATGAATGCTTAGATATTCGCAAGTAGATAGGGAAGTAAGTTATTGCCATGATTATAGGAAAATACCTTTTTATATATGGTATGGAAAGCTTTGTTATCAATCGAACAAGACATAAGATTCACAACTTGTAGCCCACATTCTTCTAGCAAGAGAAGAAGATTGGAGTAGACCATATGATCTTATTGAAGGACATCTAAATAGACATCTTAACATCATAATGGATGGAATTTATTTGAACCATAGTGAAGACGTAGGAAAATACCTTGTTATATATTTTCTTATATATAAATGAATGTTATAAATAATAATGAGGAACTTATCATGGAGGAAATTATTAGAATTGGAATAATCTCAAATCCCTAGGAAATTGGTTGGTGGGGAGCCATGTGAGAGGGATATATTTTTTTAATTTATTAAAATTAATGGACCATTTTGCTAAATAAATTTTTTATATATATAAATGAATGCTATAAATAATAATGAGGAACTTATTAGAATTGAAATAATCTCAAATCCCTAGGAATTTGATGTGTGGGGAGCCACCAATCTAATTTTTTAATTTTACTAAAAGTGATGGACCATTCTCCTTAATAAAATTTCCTTATATATAAATGAATGTTATAAATAATACTCTGGAACTTATTAGAATTGGAATAATCTCAAATCCCTAGGAAATTTGTGGGTGGGGAGCCATGTGGCACTAATCTAATTTTTTAAATTTATTAAATGTAATTGACCATTTTGCTAAATAAATTTTTCTTGTATGTAAATGAAGTCTATAAAATAATGAAGAACTTATTAGGAATAGAATATTGTCAACATGGAGGAAGTTATTAAAATTGGAATAATCTCGAATCCCTAGGAAGTTGGTGGGTGGGCAACCATCTGTCATGAATCTATTTTTTTTCATTTATTAAAAGTCAATGCAACCTAAGAAACCCAATATTACACTCAAGTCATTGATAAAGATTAAGAAGAAGCATATGTTGAGCATATTCCCTTGAGAAACAATCTATACCCTCAATTAAGAAAAGAAAAAAAATCAACAAACCTCCTTCCATCTAAAATTCATATATATACACCTATCCCCAAAATATTTATAACTTTGTTGTTTTCAAATTCGATTCTTCAAAAAAAAATTGATACATTTTACAACTTATCTTAAAACTAAAAAGAAAATGAATTGAATTTTTTTTATGATGTTAATGTGTTAGTGTTGTGATATATATTAACAAAAAAAAATTCTTAAATAACTAATTTTAATTCTAGTAATT
>APFE031209141.1:111417-132175 GCA_000404065.3 Pinus taeda
AAATGATGATGATGATGATGATGGTTAACGTCCATCGAGACCAAACATTGGTGTATGAGAACTAAAGAAACAAATTATTTATTTTGATTTAAGATTTTATTCCTATGCTCAAAAAGCTTGGAGAGAAGCCTCCCAAGCTCACTATAATTTTGACATTGTAAAAGGCTAGGAAGGTTAGTGTTGTAACAAAGATTGTGAAATTGAGATCTAATGTGGTTGTACTTGGGGCACTCTAAGCAGAAGTGGTTTTCATCCTCGATGTTCCTATTCTCACATATATGGCACTCTAAGAGGAAGTGGTTTTCATCCTCGATGTTCCTATTCTCACATATATGGCAGATCCTTTCCATCCATGGCGTTTTAGGAACTTCCCAACTACATGTTTCACTATGGAGCTCATGAGAATTCCTTCTAATCTTTGCTATATTAATTTTCTTCTTTGAGCTAGTTAAAATAGAGAGATACCTTTGATCTTCTAGGGTGGGGTTGATGAGCTTCTTATAATAACTTAATTTTCTTTTAGCCCCTAAATCTTTCTCACACCAAATTTTTTCTTTGAACTTAGAAGTAACAATATATTTAATGTTATTTATGTTTTGCAATGCATCATTCTCATTGATCTCCCAATAATTTAACGAGGCCCTTGTGTCTTTATGCCACCCTTGATTGAGCCTTAGGTGGTTGATCTCCCAATAGTTTAACGAGGCCCTTGTGTCTTTATGCCACGCTTGATTGATCCTTAGGTGGTTTTGGGGAATTTAAAGCTATCTTAGGAAATCTATGATAGTCTATGTTATTGAGTTTGTGCTTGTACAACAGAAACCTAATCATAGCTAGGCTCTTAGTAGCTCTATAAGGAGAATAAGATAGGGTGTATTACATTTAATTAATTTCTATAAGGAGAATAGGATAGGTTGTATTACGTTTAATTAAATTATGATTTATGAGATTGAGATATTAAAAGTGGTGTTTATTAATACAAAGTTTTATTTGGAAATAGGTTTATTCAACTATAACTTATATTTAAAAATAAAAAATTTAGTGATATTCTATGAGAGAATTTCTTGTTAAAGTCATTTATTAAATTTAAATATTTATTTTTAGAAATACAAAAATTCTACGTGATTTTCTTATAGAGACAATTTTAAAGAACATCCCTGTAAAATAAAATACACTTTGAGTTTATTAATTTTTAAAATGTATTAAGTTTTTTTGGCTTTAATCATTTTTAATTAAAAAAATGGTAGCCCTTCAAATTTTGTGTTTATTGAATAAGATATAATAGTTTATCTTAAGAATTATTATTATTGTAAAAAATCTGATTTATTGAATATATTTAACAATTGTCAGAACACTTAACTGAAACAAATTAAACATAAAAAAATTATTTTCAATATTTGTTATTAAATTACAAAATTAATAAAAATATTATACTCACCTCAAAAAATATTATTAAATATTATTTTTAATATTTATTATTAAATGTTTAATTAGTGATAAATCTTTATTTCCACATTAAAATATATATCTTAGGGGTAAATTATAATAAAAATAGTGTGATTATTCAGTACTTAAAAAAAATTTATATTAGTGTGAATTAATAAATAAAATATATATAATAGGCATACTAACTTTAATAAATACAAAAGATATTTAATTTAAAAAATATTTAAATTTAATAAGGTATATGAATAGCAGGAATATCTCTAATTACTTTGATCATATAAATAAAGTTTGGAAAATTAAATAAATAAACAAAATTCCAAAAATTTTACAAAGGAGATCTTTGTTGACAACTTGAGGTTTAAGTTGTCTGAAAGCATTTATCGTGATATGTGTGAGAGAACAACATCTATGGCGGTGTTAAAAGTGCTCAAGTTTATCGTGATATGTGTGAGAGAACAACATCTATGGCGGTGTTAAAAGTGCTCAACCAAACTTGAGAGCTTTTAGTTGACTAGGATGTTCCTCCATAGGTGCTACTTGACTCTTTTATAGAGAGTGGCTCTCCTACGGTTAACTCTCATTTCTCTTCTTTCTCCAACTTTACCTTTACTTTGGGAGACTTTGTATTCTTTGTAATTGTGGATAAAAAATACCAATCTAACATAAGTAGAGAAGAATCCAATTTCCTCAGTTGCAATTTTTTGCAAATTATCTGATGAACAAATATGGTTTAGATGTTTTGTATAGTTACTTAATTTTATTTTCTATTTTATAATTTTTTATGAGTAAAATTTCAACTTTGATGAGAAATAAACAAGTTTACTAATCATACTCACTTGTAGAATAAGCCCCTCATCTAAACAAGAAATATAAGAATACAGACAGTCCTTGGCTTCAACTCTCCTTTCTCTTCCTCCTTCAACTCTATCTTTACCACTGCAGGGTTTGTATTTCTTGTAATTGTTGATAAAAAAAAATCCATAGATCCATTTTAAATAGAAGAATCCAATTTCTTCACTTGTAAATTTTTGCAAATTTTTTTATTAGCAGACATGGTTTAAATGTTTCCTATAGTTATTTAATTTTGGTAAACATGAGTAAAATTTCAACTTTGATGACAAACACACCATTACACATCATAGTCAGCTGCACTGCAGAATAAGCCTTAAGTCTCAACAAGAAAAATAAGAATATGATATATCGTATCCACACTACTGTATTCTGTGAGAAATCTTGACTGCTAAAATTAGAATTTCAAACTAGACTTATTCATTAAATTTGATAGTTTCCACACCTCCCAATTTATTTTCACATTTTCTCATTTTTAACAGCAAAGCAGACAGTCAACTTGAGACGCGGTAGATGATGGTTACGCAATGGCTCCAGCCATGCGAATCTCACACATAAATCCTGCGTTGAAGTTGACTTTTGATTATATATATATATGTTATGAAAATATTTTTTTTATCAACAAATTAATAAATTCCACAACTAATCTTCACCTTAAAATTGAAATTTTCATTTTACTCATTCTTTATACTCGCTTTTTTTCAGCAGCAACGCTTGGCAGTCGATTTGGGACACGGAAGATGATAGTTACGTAGTGGCTGCGGGCCGCGGCCAAGCGATTCGTACACATAGATCATTCGTTGAACTTGACTTTCCATAGTATTTTTTTTAATTACTCATTTTATTAAATTTTATCATTACAAAATTTAATAAATTTTATACTTAATATTTAAATTAAACTAGAGTCCTAATATACAATTATATTATGAAAAATTAATAATTACATAATTTTAGTTCTAAAATTGAAGTATAATTTAATTATATTATATTAAGTATGAGAAAAAAAAAATAAATTATGTATAATTTGTAGTATTTATCTTTTTATTTTATTTTTTATTTTATGTATTCATAAAGATAAATTTTCATTTTTTAAGATTATTATGAAATTTTCAAATTTTTATAGATAATTTTTTTGTTGGTTGGATTAAAGGACATTTGAGTTTTGGATGCATTTTTTATATAACATTTACCATAACCAATTCAAGTACATTCAATGAGTTAATTTTTATATTTAATATTTAATTTTTAAATTGAAATATGGCTATAGTATGTTAATAAGAAATAAGATTGATTTTGCAATTCCCATTAAAATAATTATAAAAGTTGGAAATAAAATTGAAAAGTATTCAAAATTTATAAATATATAAATTTGTAAAAAAATTAAATTTATATTTTATAATGTAATTAACTAAAACAAAATTATAGATATTTTGATAGAAATATAAAGATTTTGAATTATAAATAATATTGGAAAATTATTTATAAAAAATAAATTTCATATAAAAATTAGAGAAAATAACCTAACATACTACATATAATATATAATAATAAATAATATAATTTGATAATATTTAATGATCACCATTAATCAATTTTAAATGTTTATTAAACTCTAAATCTATACTCTGTAAGTCTGACTTCACGGGTAATGTGGATACAATTAGATGGTTTAGCTTTTATTTTTTTCTAGAACCTTGCATGGGTCGAGTGCGTGGTTTTATAATTGCAAACTAAAGATAATGATTGCTGTTTTTTTAATATTTTCTTTAGTATAAATGTCTATATGAAAATATGAAAAACAAACGCACTGGATTGCTTTGCAAGTGGAATACCAGCCCATTAAAAGAAATATATTATTTTTCGAGGTTTTTGTGTTTCAACTTTCGACACATTTTAATGAACTGCTTCAATTTTTTTAGATATTTTTATTAATCTTGTTTGTTTTTTGAGATTTTTGGAAATTTTCTTGTGAGTTTTATTTTGTTTAATTTCTCTAAAATCTAGTATGAATTTAGAGAAATCACACACTTTATGAGTAACCCCTACAGAATAGAACTGACCCAAGAATTTTTCACTTTGTTGACTACATATATAAAGTGAAAAAACCAATTTCAACAACCCAAATCAAGGTTTCACCTCAAATTTTTCTGCGTGAAAGTCCAAAAGTTACACTAAAGACACCTCCTTAATTATCTAGTGTCCAAAGAACAAATATCCCACTTTCACTAGAAATTTTTAGAGAGAACTATTTTCTTCTCTTAATACTCCATTAGCTTATAATGCATCTTATGATCCTCAATTGGATGAGCAAACTCAAATAATGAGCGAAATGTGTCTACTTACCAAAATTATTGGAATTTGTTTTTTCTTTTTTTAAATTAATAATTGAGATTTTATGGTGAAAATAGATTTATCACTATAAAAAATTTTAAAGCACACAAAAATCTTAATCCTTAATAGTTGCAACTTGGATTTCTGAAAAATTTCGTTGAATTTTATAAAAAATAGTTTTAGGCAAAAGCTACACATTGTTAAATTATAACTACGACATAATATTATGCCGAGGTGTACATCACATCATAATAACATTGGATTTACTTGAAAATTTTAAATGTACACTGTACAATGATAAAAAAAAATTAGTCGTAAACACTGGAAGTTGTTCACTCATGGTTCATATGCACATAAGCTCATATTTCGCAGTGCCTACTTCCTATATTAGTCCTTGACGAGTTTGATACCAGTATTTGGTTTTGCGTCATGTTTCACTATACATTATTTGATTATGTTTTTTGCAATCTTAACAAAAAAAATTGAGAAAATACTTAATATTTCTATTTTTGCATAAATTCAAAAATAATTTTAGAATTTTTAATAAAAATTATTTCTAATTTCGGTTTGGCTGAGGAAGCTCTCATGGGACATATTTCCCATGGTGAAAGCCATTTTATATTTTCAATTTTTCCAATGTTTGACAATTTATTTTGAAATTAAAATAAAAGTAATTTTCTAAGTCATCATTCGATTAGTGAGTGCTCTAACACTCTTAATGTTATGTTAGCTCTTTGTCCAATGATGTGAGGATTTATGAGGTTGCAGGACATTGTTATATTAGTGCCATGTTCAATGATGTGAGAATTGATGTGGTTGCTGTTTGTTTGAATAAACTTTGGGTGGGGGGCAAATAGATGTCAAATTAATATTATTATGTTTCTTTCTAAAAATGATAAAGTATGTGTGGGAGAATTAGGGTTATTTTCATACACTAGGGTACTCTCACACGGGGTGCAAAGGGAGCTATTATTATTATTTTTCTTAACAATTATCATAATGGTTGGACTATAAAAGCTGCTCTTATTATGCAAAATTAAATGGATAGTGTGTTTTCAATCCATGTGACATGTGGTTGTAGGTCTAACAAGCTCAATTAAAAGTTCATATAATAATGTTAATAAAGGAAAAATAAAACCATGGTCATGGGACATGCATTCCGTGTTGAATATTGGGGAAAAAATCCTAGTGGGTGCCCATTTCAGTTAATTATGTCTAAGGAAATCGTTAAAGTCATTCACAAAAGCCAAGAAGCATTAATTGACATTTATTAATCAAAATATGGAAAATAGGAGAAGAGGAAGGTGAAGGTAACAAATTTGCATGAGAAAGAAATTGCAGGAAAAATGAAGGAAAATGAAGAAATTAGAAGCCTCAAATGATAAAAATGCTTATGAGGACCATTTCATGGATTTTCTCAGTGTTGGAGTTTGTGAGTTGAGAGCCTCTTTCAGTTTTACCTTTGAGCTCTCTCTACTCTCTCATACTCTTGCACACTTAGAGTATTCGTGGAGCACTCTAGCATTACAGAAAGGAAGGAAAAGCAAGGACAACAAAGCAAAGGGAAGCAAGGATCAAGCAAGGAAGAGTTGGATCAAGTGGCTATAGTGGGATTACTTTCAGGTATCGAGTTGCATGTTTGATTTCTTTACTATTTTTGGAATGCATGGTACATGCACGTGTGTATTTGGTTGTCTTGTTGTCACTGGCATGGATTCTTCGAGATGTGAAAGTGGTTTCACCTTTTCCTTTCAATTTTTGGATATTCATAGTGTGATGGGCTTCTTTTACATGATTGAGCTTTGGATGGTCGGATGGTTTTGGAACTAGGTGAGGTGGTCTCGGGAAAATCCCAATGGTGTAAGAATCCCTTGACCAGTAATGGCAGGATACATGGTAATGCCTTAGGCTAGAGATGAGAAAATTCCTCATGAATTAGTGAAAAAATCTAGAGGCATCCATGCTTTTTTAAGGCCTAGTGATCCCTTGACTTGTTTTGGTGGGGTTTCGGTAAAGCTTGGTAGTGTATGTTTATGGTTTGGACAAGGAATTCCTTAACCGGTAAAGGCGGGATTGCAGTAAATCCTAGTTGTATAGATGAGGGTTTCAGGCCTTAGAAATCTCTTGCCGAGTAATGATGATATATGTGGTAAACCCTGAAGAGGCCCTCATTGTTTTGTTGTCAGTCCCACTTTCATGCTTGGAATATGGCATGGGGGTGTTTCGTTGGAGGAAAGATTTGGTTCCACCCAATTTATGGTCATATGGTAAGTGGAAGCCCCTGACTTGGTTGGTGTTTGCATATGTTAATTAAGAGTAATTTCCTCTTATATTTTATGAGTAAATATACTTGTTATTATGTGGTTTTGATAGATGTTCTATTATTGATATCATTCTGGTTATATGTTGGTTATAAGCATGTTTTCATGACATATTCTAGTTATGGCTATTATCATGTTTTGATTGGTAAATGAAAGGTTATTAATGCATGACCTAATAGATGTTATCACAACGATTATGAGAGGGCATTAAATCTTCTTGATGATTCTCATATAAGTATAAGATCTCTATGCTTCAATATGCATTCATGACTTGTATATTATATGTTCATGATGTGTTTGATGGAATGTCTATCATGGTTAGGCTTCGTTAAGTCAAGTTCTTATCCAAGTTTTCTATTGATGGCTTTATCCTAGTGTAATTCATTGTTCTAGAAAGTTCCATTAATTCCTGGGAAGTGGTGTGGATAAGAGTGATGAGTCCCATCAATATGTACATTTTCAAGATCAATATGTCATCCTCCATACTTAAAACTATAATTCGCTTTAATTAAATCACATTTTTTATTATATTATGCATAGTAAGAGGAGTAAAAGGTGGTTGTCATAGTATGTGGCCTAATTTGTTTTAATTGCAGGAAAATGAAGCATTCCTAAGGCTATCACTCTGCAAGGGTTCGATGGAGACAACAAGGAGAGAATATACAGGGTTTTTCCACCTCCTTAATTCCCTAAACTCTGCTTGGGATCACAATATCCTCTCTCACGAGTTTGATTTCATTGGCATTTGAGTGACTGCTAGTCTAAGTAACGTTCAAGTGGGATAAGATCCACCATTTTCAAGATCAAGGAGGGAAGCACTCCTATGTTCAATGGAGTTGATTTAGGTTCCCTTTTGTATAAATAAACTAGAAGAAGAGATCATGAGGATTTAGATTTTATGTTCAGCTAGGTGTACGTATTGAGCTTCAATCTTGACACTGTTATTTTAAACTTTTATGCAATGTATTAGACCAACACATTTTGATAACAAGAAGCTCGATTTAAGTTGCATCTGAGTTAGTTTTAGAGGGGTGAGACCCTTGGGTCTGGGCCCAACCTAAAGGTTTTGGTCCCTTTTCTTGTACTTATATTTCTTCTTGATTCCAAGAAGTTCATAGCTTCTTGCATTTGAGTAGGTATTAACCTATAAAATCTTATGGTAGCAACGTCTAAATCACCTCTCTTCTAGGAGAATGAGTGGAAGTATTCAAAACCATAGTCCAAAAAGATTATTTTTATGATTTCTTGGAAATATATTAGTGTTAGTTGTCTCATTTTACATTTTCTTTTTGTAGCTTAGAATTCAGTTTAGTGATTAAAAAAGTGGAATTGCATAAATTAGATGTCGTTTAAATTTAACTCGTCTTTTCCATCATAAGTTATTTTATTTTGTTAATGATAAATGGATGCATGCATGTGATTGATTCTAGGGTTGGTTGATCTACAGGGAAGGACACTTTTATCGTTTCCATCTTGATATCCTTCATCTTCTCCTTCTAATTCGAGATTTTGCCCCAAAATATGGTTTTTTAAGTCATTGTGCCTAGTATACTAAGGGCACTCATCCTAGTGCAAGACAGACCTCTAATAGGTCTTGAGCTTGGCTAGGGGTTCAAACCAACATCCCTGCATTTTCTTCAACTTCTGTCCACCTCTCCATACCATCAAAATAAACTTCTCACCTTCAAAATCCACTTGGATGCCCTCGCGTAGCATCACAAGCCTACTTGTAGCATTACCACCCTCCTGTAGCAATTGCATGTAGAAAAATTGTAACAACAATTACCTTCATCGGTTTTGATCCCCCCTCTATCTTTGACTTATTCTAGATGCATAGTGACACCTAGTTGTGATTTTATGATTAGGGAAATCTCCTAGTCCACTCCAACCCTTCCTTTTCTTCATTGCAAAAACATAGTAGAGATAGTTTCTTTATAATGCAAGTAGGTTACTGATTTACAAGCATGTGTGAATGAGGTATATGATACCTACAATTCCAATTGGTAGTTTGATGAATTATGCAAGATAAATTAGCTTCCTTTCTACAAGTACATGTGGTAGTTTGATGAATTTTATAAGACAAAATATTTTTCTTTCCGCGAGTATATTATCGTGTCCTTTCATGAATTGATTAGTTAGCATTTACAAGTTGAGTCAATGGAATTTCTACTTTCATAATTAAAAGAAATTTCAAATTTTACCTTTATCAACAATTTTCATTCTAATTCAATAGGAGGAAGGGTCTGTGAGAACTTTTGATCTAATGTCATAACTGAGGGTGGCATGAGTGGAATCATATCTAGTGTGCATATAGCAATATTACCTCGAAGCTTTGCAAACCCTCGGTTCATAATTTGAGTTGAGGAGCCCTTGGGAGTTGCAAAATTCTTGGTGCAATACCAGGTGTCACCATGTGTTGGTGTCGTTGTCAAGGAGGTGTATAAGTAGATGGTATTTCTCTTTAAGCATTGTTTCTTGTTTTGCATAGAGTTTTTGAAAAAGTAAAGGATAGAAAATTGAAAAAATAGTTTCTTTCATGCCTTGCAGGAGCAGGGATAATTAAGGAAATGATTTACCAAAACCCCCAACATCCTCAAACCTTCAAGCCTCACTCTTCTTTGGTGACTATGAACTTCGCACTCTCAATGTAGGGGAGTTAGAAGAACGTCTATGTGAGAAACTAGATTTTCTTGAAGAACCTATTGGCGAAGAAGAAGAACCCACTTCACCTAACTAAACTATTGTGAAAAATAGGGACAATGAGGGTTTCCCTATTAGAGACACCAGTGGAGAGGATATAATGAAGAACATAAGCACTACGTCCCTTCCACACTTCCATGAATTAACCTATCAGGATCGTGATACCATCCTGTTTGAATTTTTTGTTGTCTGTAGGGCCAAAGGCTATGCCTCTCATCAGAAGAAGCTGAATTTATTCTCCCCTAAGCTTAAAGATGAAAAATTGCACTGGTTTATGGGTCTGTGAGGGGGTTACCTCACTACTTGGGCCTAAATGCAATAGGCCTTCAATAGAAAGTATAGTGACTATTGTACGTTAAACAAAACCAAGGACAAAATCTTTAATATGACTCTTGGACTTGAAGAATTCCTAGAAGTCTATCTTTAGAATGACTCTTGGACCCTTGATCTGGAATCACTCAAGCGAGTTCTTCTTTGAGGGGTTGGGGAGGATATGTTGGAAACCCTCAACATGCTGTCTGGAGGAGATATATATGAGTTATCCTATGAAGACATAAAAACTCTATTGAAGAATCACTCTAGGGCTACCAAGAAGAAGGGTAGGGATAGTGAAGGTTTCTTCAGTTCCTCTCTCTCCACAACATCCATTAAGAATGACACAGGTAACATGTTGGAGGATTTCAAGAGTAAAGTGATGCATACCATTGCACTGCAAATGGGTACCATGCAAATCAAAAGAAAGTAGGAGGAATAAGAAAGGGAAGTAGCTATTTTCTGCCCTAGATGCACCAAAAGACATCCTAGGAATGAATGCCCATTGAATGTCATATATGTTTGCCTAATCTATGAATAAAATAATGCAATAGACTAATTTCCTTATTTCCAAGACTAAACGTTGTATATCGAGGGGAAAAATGGGGGTTAGAGAAACTTTTTTTAATCACTCAAAGAAGACCTCGAGGACATCTCCATATCAACAAGGCATGCAACGTGCACACTACTCTTATTATAATCTAGATGCACCCTTGTAAGCTTGGTACACTTCCACACATCCATCCTCGTCCACACCTCCTTCTTGGCCTTCTGCTCCTCCATATGCTCCTCAATTTGCCAACCATCCTTTTTAGTCATATTCGTCCCAATATTCTCAATGGGGCAACCCATCACAAGGGTGGAGGCCTCAAGTTAACCAATATCCTTCTTTACTACATCCACCCCAACTATAACAGCCTTGGTGAAAATTTCATGTAATAAAAGTTAATAAAGGAAAAATAAAACCCTTGTTAAGGGACACTTATTCAAAGCTGAATGTTGGGAAAGAATATCCTAGTGGGCATCACTAGATCTATGTTTTATCTAAGGAAAATTAGCAAAAGCTAAGGCAAAGACATTAAATGGAAAATACCAATTTTTGCACATTTTTTTTATGAAAATAAAGGAAATTAGGAGAAAATTAAGGTGAATGGTCTCAGGTTGCATGTGGGGAGGAAATTCAAGGAAAATAATGGAAAATGAAGAAATAGAGGCCTTATTCATATAAACGATTCTACGGATCAGTTGGTAAGCTTTTGTGAGTTCAAGTTTGGAGCTTTGTGATTATTATCTTTCTCTCTCTCTGTCACTCTTGGTCACTTAGGGTTTTCTTGGAGCACTCTATATTTGGATCAATGAAGGAAAAGAAGGAAAAGTGAAAGGAATTGAAAACAAGGATAAAGGGAAGGAAGGCAGGAACAAGAAGCTTCAATAGGAATACTTGCACATAACCTTTTTCATGTGTGATTTCCTAGTTGGTTTGAACATGCATGGCCTTGCATGTTTGTGTATGGTTCTATTTCTGTTAGTGGCATCAATTTTTCTTGGTAATGACAGTGTGTTTCAGCGTACCATTGCCTTTTTCTAGATGCCATGATATGTTGCGATGTTTATCTCAGTTTTGAGATTTGGTTTACTGAATGGATTTCAGAATCCAGGGCGTTGGTGGTCTCAAGGTTCATTCCCAAAGGCCTAGGAATCCCTTGACCAATTTTTGTAGGATACATGATAAAGCCTAATGGAGAAGCCTTTGATTAGGACCTGATGATGCAGGGTTGAATTGCAATAAATAGTAAGCGACTGGTCTTGGTTTAGGGCATAGTGATCTGGGATTGGATTGCGGTAAATCCCAATAGTCAAGGAGATGAACAATTCCTCGAGGATAGTGCGGATTATGGATGTCATTCAAAGTATGGTTTTGTTTTGATTGAAGCATCGATTTTTGTGTGATCATGGTTTAGTGAGGGTGGAGGTGGTTTAACCTTTGGATTCCCTTGCTTGTTCTTGGATTGGTTGTTCTATGAGATGCCACATTCATGCTTGGAATATGGCACGGGGGTGACTAATTGAAAGAGATATTTGGTTCAGCCATGTCTATGGTTAGGGGGTACATGGAAATCCTGAACATGGTTAGATTTAGCAATGATAAATAAAAGCTAAGTTCTATTACTTTTTCATTGGTTTATATGTTGATTTATGTTTGTCATATCTCTGATATTCATATGGTTTTATGCTACTTATAATTATGGTTAAATGGTTGGTTCATGTCATGGTTATTTCATGTATTTACTTCTAATTGTTAAATGGATGGATGCAAGACGTAATTGATGATGTAATATCTCAATGGAGAAGGAGGTGATACTTGTAGTTATGTTTCATAAGTTGGTTTAGTCATTTATGCTTTGTATTGTACCCTAGACTTGTAGCTTTCATTGACGCTAAGTGTTTCATAGAATCTCAGTCCCAGTTAGGGATGTTGAAACCTAGTCCTCAGTTTGATTTTTGATTTATCAACATTACTATCATGTATTTGATGGATTTTGAAGGTTGTAATAGGTTATGGGTAGAGGTAGAGATCCTAGGCTATAAAAATGGCTCAAATATCGGGGTTACTAACACAAGTATTATGAGAAAATTCAACAGTCATTGGAACATCGGTCTATGAGAGTGAATTTTGGTTGTTGGACAATGTCATGCCTATAGAATGAGAGATACTTTTAGTTAAAAGGATTAACACATTAGTGGGACCCGCGGCAATGATGTATGAGTTGTTGAGATGTCTCCTAGGGGTGTTATTGCTAATGTGAAAGGGTTGTTTGATGTGTTCCATCGATTCCATTTCCTTAAGGTTACCAAGGAGATTGAATCCCTTATGGTGAGCTCTCTCATCACATGTTTGTCACAATTGGTTTCTTGCTTGGGTAGACCTAGGAGGAGGGGGTATTACAACAACCTCAACAATAACTCATTCATCCTACTCAACCTAAGCAACCTAAAATGCTTGCTCAACTAAATATGAGCCCAAATAACAAGCAATCAAAACAGGTCTACAATGGAGAGACATATTATCTTGTTTATTCTTTTGAATCCACGAGGCCAACCAATAGTCTTGGAGAGTGCTTCAAGATAACCACCCACCATCTCCACCTCAAGAACTTGAATAAGACAAGAAATATAGTGTTCCTCAAGTCAACCCACCTTCTTTTCCTAAGGGTTTGATTCACCCTAGCCAACAGACTCCAAAATAGGTTAAACTCATGGGAGAATGGAAGAACGTTTGTGTCAAGATACGCCTTCTCCAAGCTATTAAATATGTTCCCATCTATAATACTCTCATCATGGAGAAATGTTTCAAAAACCCTGGGAGAAGAAAAAGAGACACCCCCACCATAAATGTTGTTGGAAAATTATTTGATTTGATGCTTGGGAGGGTGATCTTCCTGAAATATCTAGACCATGGAAGCCCTGTAGTAGATGTGCACATTGATGGCCTCATAGTCCTTAACACCCTGATTGATCTTGGGACTACAATCCATATGATGTCTAAGGAAACCATGGTAAAGATAAACCTCGAAGGTGCTTTGATAGACACCACCACAATGTTGTAGCTATTGAAAAGATCCACACTACCTCCTTAGGGATTTGTTGAAAATGTTATGGTATCCATTGAATATTTGGAGTATCCTACTGATTTCGTGGTTCTCTAGCCAAAATCCAAGCTTAATGGTTATTCTCTCATTTTGGGAAGGCCATGTTTAGCCATAGTTGATGCTTACATTAGTTCTAGGTTTGGGAACATGACCATTAAGAATGGACATTTTTCTAAACAATTGGTGTTTTATCCTCATTCTTAGTCTTCTATTGAGCATGACCTACCCTTGTTGTTATAATATGAGGAAGAAACTTAACTATATCGTACCACCTTCCATCCAATATTCACTCTGGACATTATTACAAGAGGGGGGAAACCTTATGAATATAATATCATTGATCACATCATTCAGAATCAACCACCCACTCCCATAGCAATTAATGAGATGACGAAAGATTATAGGAGAAATCCTTCGACTGACTTATGCCATATTGATGAGTGTGTGTTATATTCTTTCCACTACAAGTCTCACACATGAAGAGGGGTATTAGAGGGTGGATGGAAGCCCCCCCTATCAGGGGCTTTTAGGGGGGTGATAGCCCCCCTCTACGGGGTTTGGGGCAGCACCCCAATAATTTTTTTTTGGACCCTATTTTAGGTGGGTGGACCTACCTATCGTTTTGTGCATGACGATTTTTTTCCCATGCTAACTTGTGATCCGGTCAAGGTAACTATGGTTATGTTCTAATCCATTGTTAGCGATTTGGAATTTATGAATTATTCAACACGTATATATATGTGTTGTAACATTGAAAGGAAGAAAACGAAATATTAATTTGGTAGTCCTAGTTTTTGGATCTAGGGTAAAATATCTATGTATTTATTTTGTGTTTATCGCCATTATATATTTTCTATTTTTAATAATTCATCTGCAGGTAATTTTTTACATGGTTAAAACCTACAATTGAATCATGTCCATACGATTTCAATATTGGATAGTTTGGCCCATTTAAAACCTTAAAGGCCAATCCTTCTTTCTCATCCAAAAAGGAAGAACGATTGTGCAACTTGTTGAGGCAACACTTGAATGCTTTTTTTGGGACTGTAAGGAAATGAAAGGTGTACATCTGTTGGTCTTTACTCACCACATTTACATCAAGGAGGGATGAAAATCTATACACCAACCCCAGAGGAGGATGAACCTAGCGCTTGAGGACATTGTGAAAGAAGAACTGCAAAAACTATTGGATGTAGGGTTCATATAGCCCATTTCACATAGTGAGTAGTGTTTTGGAGAATTTGGTATCTATGGATAAATACTAATTCCCTATATAAGTAGCCATATCTAGAACAAAATTTGAAAGTATTTTAGTCTTTCCCTATAAGAAATAAATAAGATGAGAATATGAGAAGACCTACTTGTAGTTCTACTTTCCTCTCGTCTCCTTTTTATCAATCATGTCACTCCTTCCTATACTTAATACGCTTGAGAATTACCTGTAAACACAACAGAAAACAAAGAATCAATCAAAGAAAAATATCTATTGAATATAAGTGAATGGAATCAGATACATTTCACGCATATAAGAATTATAGAATATTACAAACATATGGGAGAAAGGTTCAAACACTTTATTAAAAAGAAGAAGGAATTACAACCATTGTGTCTCATTCAAAGTCACGCCTGCAGCTTGGATCCCATGCAAATCATAGAAAAAGAAAGACAAACTTGTAGAATTACAATACTCTCCAAAGCCAAATCTCATAGCAACATTATCTCCTTACAATTCAACATAATCCAGCCCCTCATCACTTAGATGAGTAGTCAATTTATAAAGAGATGAAGGAGGTTTTGTCATAAATGGTGGTATTGAATGGCCTTCCATACTTAGAAATAGTTCCATGCAGGAAGGGATGAGAGGATAGGATGCATCTTAAATCATTCCTCATCCATTTTTGAGCTCACAAGAGTTGATAAGTTAGGGAACGTTTTAGATGATTCCAAAAGATAAGAATATTCCCCAAACCCTATGTGAATTTCACTCAAACTCATCCAACACAGCTGAAAGGAAGCCTAAGTGCTCTATAAAGCACCCTAACATGGACTTAACTACTCTGCAGCACACCCTTACATGGCCTACCTACGTTGGTCCCTCTTTAGGCCATTTATGGATGTCTTCAAGTCATGAAACTATCTGGGAAGGAGGCATTCAAAGTGGTGACTTGTTTAGGGCATGTAGCAACTAAAATTAGGGTTTGATCACCCTAAAAACACTAATCTAGATCATGGGATTGATGTGCCCAAATGGATCTGTAACAAGCGGGTGTCACCTATTGTGTTAGTTCCTAAGATGAATGGGAAATGGAGAATTTGTGTGGGTTATAGGGAACTTGAAAAGGCTACAAATAAGGACCAATTTCTCGTGCCCTTCATTGACCAAGTCCTAGATAGCCTTGTAGGGAAGAAATTCTTCTCCTTCCTAGATATATGTAGTGGATACAACCAGATCTAGATCATCCCTGAAGGCTAAGATAAGACCACATTCACATTTCCTTGGGGTATATTTTCTTGTAGATTTGTTCCATTTGGTTTGTGTAATGCCCCTGCTACTTTCTAGAAGGAAATTTTGAGTATTTTTAATGAATTGGTTCATGAATATGTTGAAATATACATGGATGATTTCACTCCTTATGGATGTGACTTCAATCAATCTCTCTCCAATCTGTACAAGGTTTCAAAGAAATGCATTGAAGTGAATCTCTCTCTAAGCCTGAGAAATTTTAGTTCTTAATGAATTAGAGGATTGTCCTTGACCCTTCCACATCAAAGGAAGGGATACAGGTAGACACAGACAAAATTTCCATCATCAAAAGGATCCCTACCCCTTAAAATAAAAGAAACGTCAGGAGCTTCTTAGGACTAGCTAGGTAGTGTAGGAGATTCATAAAAGAATTTAGTAAAGTGACTTCACCTTTGTATGGTTTACTAGCCAAAGATTCAGATTTTTGTTGGACCAACAGTTATCAAGAGGCCCTTGAAGGTTGAAAGAAAAGTTGACCATTGCACCCATCCTAAGGGGTCCCAACTGGGCATTTTCTTTCCATATACATACTGATGCGTCATACAAATTTGTAGGGGGGGCCTTGGGAAAGTTCGAGAATAAGTTTCCTTATGCCATTTACTTCATTAGTAGGAATTAGTTTAAATATGAGATTAATTACAGTGTTTTTGAAAAATAGATCTTAGCTACAATACATTCATTAAACAAATTTAGGCACTATATCACTAGGTACCAAACTTTTGTGCATATTGATCATGCAACCATTAAATATTTGATGAACAAGCCTGTTACACTGAAATTTGTCACCATGACTATCTGCAGTTTATATGGCCCCATCAATAGCCATATTGTCCTCCTTGTCAAGCCCCATACCTCTGCTCTTCATGTCAAAACTTCAAAAAGAGAGAAAGTCACTTAAAAACATGTTTATCTCTGGGTACGCAGGTTCTCTCTACCTTGCCTGCGTGTACGCACTCCAAACACACTGTACCTGCGTACTTGTACGCTCTGTAAGCTAAAGGTTTGGTGCGTACCCCTGTAAAGGTCAAAAGGCGCGAGTTTCATCTTTAAAAAGTTACTTGTGGTCACTTCTAGAGCCTTCTAGAAGAGTTTTTGACGTGTATTGAGCGCCTCCAGATGGTTCATGCATCCCTATGATAGAGGAGCTTATCCCATCAAGAGAGGAGCTACCCCATCCAAAAGAGGAAGTATCCCATTGATGTTGGAACTGAATAACCTCCTCTAGAATACTATAAATACAGGCATTGGGCCAGAGGAGGGGAGGTTGAAAGCTGAACATTCTAAAGGGTAAATGCTGCTGGAATTAGGATTTCCATTGTTGACTTGTGAGGAGAGATCACTATCCTTCCTTGTTGCCATATTGGGAGTGGGTGAGCTTGTCAAAGTAGAGGAAATCTCTTGCTGGACCCTGGGAGGAGCTTGCACAACACCAAGGCTCAGGTTGTAATGGTTCCTTTTTGGTTTCCTTAATACAAATAAGTCCATTCTTCTCAATGATTTATTGTTAATGAATTATTTCATGTACTCCTTGGTCTATGTGATGAATATGCTTTGTTTTATGATGAATATTCAGGTGTTATGTAATCGTTTGCTTTGTTAGTGTATGCAGGTCTTAAAGTGAAGGACGAGCTCATCTGTATCAGTAAGGCTGGACTGCTACAACAAGCGTTGGACCTAAGGTAACATCGAAAAACACTTGATCTCTCATAGAATAATGTGTGTTTAGAGAAGGATTGCTCTTGTTTGGTTTGTTTGTCACTAGAGAGTCTTAGACTCCTAGGGAGGTTAGCTTTGTCTGCAAAAACAACTCTTTCCACATGACAAATTGGCGACTCCACTGGGGAATCCATTGATGGGTTTGATTTTTCCTTTGATTGTTACTTTGATCTGAAAAGAGTCTTGTTTCTTTTGATTTTTGGTTGCTTGACTGTGATTTTGGGTGGCTTAGCTTAGGGTCGAATTAGAACTTAGGTTTTCTTTGTTTTACAGAAGTACAGACCCTCTGAGTTAAACACAGTGCGTACTTGTGCGCACTGTATCTGTGTACACAGAGCGTGCACGCACTTGGTTAAACAGGCTGCCTGCGTACCCTGTTAAAATTAAGAAAATTTCCCTTTTTCATCATTTTTTCCTTTTGAATTTTTTTTTCTTAGTCTTTACTGCCCAGATCCACTGGTTGACTGTCAAAAATCTTCACCTATACTTTTTCCATTAGTGTCGAAAGTTTTAGTGAAATTCCTTGAGATTTTAGCCTTAGGGTTTGGTTTTTATATTGGTCCTGTAGTGACTTTGGGTTTAGAAGTCGCAAAGCCTTAGATATCTCTGGTTTTGTCAGTCTTCTTAGGAGTCGGACCAGTCGCAAAATCTACCCTCGTGACCGACCTACCTTTGTGTTGCCTCTTTGCAAAATTTCAATAAGCTTGTTCATTTAAAGTTGTGAATTTCATTTTACAAAAAGAACAAAAAGAGATTGAGTTTTTGTTTTGATTAGTTTGTGATTCTGCATAGACTAGTCCTTGGATCGATCATTGCCAAGTAAAACATCCCAAGAAACATCCTAGTAAGATTTTTCTTCTTAGATTAAGCTCTTAGTGTAAGGTTAGATGTATTTCCTTTGATTTGCTTTTGAGTGATTTTTCATAGATTTTCTTAGATCTTGAAATTGCTTTGATTAGATTAGTTTTAAGTGCTTTTATTAAAATAGGAAAATATCAACGATCTCCTTTGCGATATTTGCTTTAGAGTAACATTTGACGTCTTGAAAGAGAAAGGAATTTTCGTGAAGTAGAGAGTGGTCATGTTTTGTGTGCTTTGAAAGATAAAGAGAATTGTTTTTTTGATTGTCTTTTGAGAAAGTTGTGTTTATTGAAAAGATTGCATTTTCTCAACTCTCTTAATTAGAACATTCATTGAAAAGAAAAGTTATCGAATTATCTTAGGTGCATCTTTTAGAGAATTGGAGCCGAGTCTATACACCATCAAGTTTCATCTCCATCACCTTTGTCTTAAAGAACAACCATTAAAATAAACGCTTAAAGTAAAATTAACTTAGAATTTTTTATTTTCTAGGGCTCTGAAGCACCAACATAGATCAGGTTAGTGTCTTGGAATAGGTGAGTAATTAACTCTCCAAGACTATTAAAACAAACAAGTAGCTTATCTTGTGATAGAATAAATCCAGCTGTTACATTTATATTATGGGAAAGCTCCTCTTAAAGGAGAAGCACGAGCTCGTGTCCAAACCAGTGAGGGGATCAATCCTCCCTCGTTGGGAACGACGCCAGACACGCACGTATTACAAACGATAAACCTCAAATTGAGGAGCCAGGGGATCACTTATCGGTAAACCTTAGATTGACCATTGTCAAGGAGCCGGTAAGGGGATTGAGCTTGTTACTCTGCCCTTGCGTGCTGTCGGAGTGTAGATTGTTCCCCCAGGTATATTTGTTGCTGTTGGTAACCTTACTGACCATAATCCCAGGATTCTACCCAAGGTGACGGTGGAGGGAAGATCCCACTGTACCTGGAGCAGACGTCGGCTAGACTCACTTGGATTTTCTGGGGGGTTCACTTCACTCGAGACGGTTAAAGTGGAGGAACTTGGTCCCGTCTATTCATTAAGCAGGTTGCCGGGGTAACTGTTCCACCCGCCATTTCTGTACTGAATTCTGCGATGTTGGATTTCATCACCAACTAGTGTTTTCGGTTCGGAAAGTTACTGTTTGTGTGTGGTTTGACTCCTAGATTTGATAGCGCGTGTTAATTTGTTTGTTTTTACTTTTAGAGACCATAGGTGTGAATTGTGAATTTTAATTGTTAGGTGTGAATTGTGAATTGTTAGTTTTAGTTTTAAATTGTTAATAAAATTCACTGAAGTTGAATATAATGGCAAATGTTCCGGAATTTATCAACCTAGGAACCCCTCCTAATGAGAATCCTAGTACTTTTCCTTACATTGGAAATGTTGGTCCTCCTTATATGGCTACTTTGTCATTACCCGGATTTACAATAGGTTTACCGATATGGTTATTTTCAACTTCGTTGGCCCCAAATACTCCAACTGTTCCACCTCAACCGAATTCTTCACCTCAACAGAGTTCACCATCTCAACATCACCAACCTTCTGTACCTTCTGTTGACCCTTTACCTTCTTCGCCTAATTTTTCTTCCTCCATTTCTTCCTCTTCGCTTGGTAAAAGCCTCGATGCTAGTAACCAGGTGAATAAGAAGAAGAAGAAAGGGAAGAAGAAGAAGAAGAAGAAGAAGCAAGATAAGAAAGAAGTCAACCAACCAAACACGGCTGTAAGTGTTAGTTGTGTTGGGGAAAATTCCGACATGCATCATAAACCAAAATACCCTTGCAGGCTTTGTAAGGGTGACCACTTCCTTATCAATTGTCCTGGTATTCCAAAGGTTTTGGAAGTATGGTCAGAAAAATCTCATCAACTTTTCGTTGATCCATCAACCAGTGATAGTCAGGATCCTGGGAAAAAGGGTAAAGTTAGGTTTCCTTGTAAGTTATGCAATGGGAGTCATCAAACTCACATTTGCCCTCACATGGATGAAGCCTCAAAATTGTTGGAAAACCTTACTGTTCCACAGCAAGAATTTCAAACTGGTTACCG
>APFE031209141.1:137529-165339 GCA_000404065.3 Pinus taeda
ATCAAGAGGCCCTTGAAGGTTGAAAGAAAAGTTGACCATTGCACCCATCCTAAGGGGTCCCAACTGGGCATTTTCTTTCCATATACATACTGATGCATCATACAAATTTGTAGGGGGGGCCTTGGGAAAGTTCGAGAATAAGTTTCCTTATGCCATTTACTTCATTAGTAGGAATTAGTTTAAATATGAGATTAATTACAGTGTTTTTGAAAAATAGATCTTAGCTACAATACATTCATTAAACAAATTTAGGCACTATATCACTAGGTACCAAACTTTTATTCATATTGATCATGCAACCATTAAATATTTGATGAACAAGCCTAATGTTAATACTAGTATAATTATATGGTTTTTATTATTACAATAGTTTTATTTGACTATTGTTGAAAATCTAGGGAAAGAAAATGTGGTTACAATTTTTTTCTCTAGGTTAAGCTTCCCTATAGGTAACGAATAGATGGTGGATAATCAACTATGATATAAAAACCTGTTTTCCATCTTGATGCTTTATCCCTAGCTTGTTGACATATAAAACTACTTGTTTGTTGGGAGGTTACCTCTTAACCTTTCATCCAGGGAGAAAAGCAATATTGTAAGGAAAATCTCCCCTTTCACTTGGATTGGGGGCAATCCTTTTATATTAGGACCAAACAAAATCTTGATGAGATGTATAATATAAGAGGAGGTCTTTGACCTCCTCTCAATGTGTCATGATGGGCCTTACGGAGGTCATTTCTCTGAAAATAGGACAATATTTAAAGTTTTACAGGTAGGTTACTATTGCCCCACTTTACATCAAGATGCAAGGAGATATAGCACTGGATATGATCAGTGCTAAAGGATGGGAAAATCCACACCCAAGGATGAGATGCCCCTACAACCTCAAGTGGCCTTAGAGCCATTTGAAAAGTAGGGAATGAATTTGATTGGGCCAATTGGTATACCATCAGGAAAAAATAAGTACATCATTGTTTTCACTGATTACTTGAGAAAGTGGGTTGAGATAAAGGCATTCAAATAAAAAACTGAGTAGAAGTGCTTGAATTTAAATGGAAAACATATTCTACAAGTATGGGTATCAAAGGGAGGTAGTCATTGATCAAGGAGCACAATTCAGTTCCAATTGGATTAAATATCTCATGAGGGAACACCACATCAAACACAAGACATCCATTGCCTATCACCCTCAAGAAAATGGGTAAGTAGAGGTCACAAATAGAGCATTGGGCGCCATTCTCACCAAGGTTGTTAGCAATTTTGGGAAATATTGGGTAGAGAGACTAGTAGATGCCACTTGGGCCTAAAATACCTCTTGGAAAACCACCATTGGATTCACTCCATATGATTTGGTATATGGGAAAAAAGCTCTGCCTTCTATTGAGTTTGAATATAAAATGTTGAGAATAGAAGCTCAGTTGGACATATACGTCACCAGAACATGGCAAGAAAGGTTACTCCAACTAAATGACTTAGATGAGTTCAGAATTAAATCTCTCTTACACATTGAATTCATACAGCTGCAAAGGAAGGTCTCCAAAAATAGGAATATCAAGGAAAAAACTTTTTAAGAAGGGGATTGGGCCCTATTATATGATTCTAGGTTCAAATATTTTAAAGGGAAGCTAATGACAAGATTGTTGGTTCCATACCTGCAAGAAAAGTGTCATGAAAATGGAGTTGTCCAAATCAGAACCATTGATGACAAAGGAATTCCATTTGTTGTAAATTTTTACACGTTGAAATTATATAGAATACATCTATCCAAAGTCGGATTTACTAGTTCAGTCATAAAAGAATTAAATGGGATTGGGATTTTCATATCTTCCAGTCGAAAACATTCCTAGAAATTTGAAAAAAAATAAAAAATAAGAAGGCCTGGATGAAAACCTCTATGATGCATTTGCCGCCAACTCTAGGGTTAAAAACCTCTCTAAGGTAGTCGAGGAGAAAGAAAAAGAAAAATAAAAGGAAAAATGAAAATCCCTATTTGAAAACCACCCTTGAGACACTAAGGGAGGGCATGTAGATTGAAAACCTCTAGTGAGTTAGCCTATGTGTCTAAAAATAAAAAAGAGAAAGCATATAAAAAAGAGAAAAGGAGAACAAGGAAGAATTTTATATCATTTTTTCTAACCTTTCATCTATTTTGCATAATTGTACACAATGGAACATTTCAAGATGACACGCCAATACATATAAGCTATCATCCATTACCCGATCCATACATCTCATATCCATCCTCTCCATTCATACTAATGTCTTTCTCCACCATCCCATCATCAAGAAATCCAATTTTCACCTGCCCTCCTTGATGCTACAGGAAGGACCTATATTGCTACAAGAAGGTCCTGTAATGCTACAAGAGGAGCCTGTGGAGCTAAAGGAGGGTGATTCATGGAGGAAAACAATCCCAATGACCATCCTAACTTTGAGAAATGATAAATAAGGCCCTCCTATGAATTTTCCATCATACATCCATTACCCATCCACACTTTTCACCAAACATTTTCTCAAATTTTCCACTCTAGCCTACCTGAAGAAAATAAAAGGAAGCTACTATATTATATCTCTACCAGTGTCTACACTGCATGTCCATTAATCTAACCCTATGCTCATAGCTTATCATCATCTCCCTCAACTACCTCATGCAAGCTGAAGACTTCAAGTGGACAACAAAATAATGCTACACAAAGAAACTCCTCTTATAACAGCCTATGTAGCCACTCAACAATCAGTGATATACTTTTTTTTCCACCACCAAAAGGGATGATGAAGCTTTTCTTGCAGCTATGAAGATACATCTCAGTCTGAGGGAGGCTTTCCACTTACAGTAGAAACTTGGACATCAGAAGAGGAAGTTGCAAACAAAAATAAAAAGCAACAATGAAGATATCATCCAAAATGAAGATATGCACACGGAATATGTCAAAGAGGTCAACTCCCTTGATCATAATGATATATGGCCCAGCTACAACATGCAAACCTATGCATCATTTTGATCCATGGGTTGTCTCAGGTATGCTGACCCTAACCTCCTCCCTTTGCATAAAAATGACAAAAATGTGCTTTGACCTAGAAAAGGTGTTTTAATAAGCTGGAGGTGTCAAGTGAAATTTGCCACCCTTGACTAGACAACTCAAGTGTGAGTTAAGTCACCCATCCAATGTGGAAATCTCAACTGAAGATGAAGTGGTTTTCTCGAAGAGTGGGGTGACAATCATGAGGAGGGAGAAAGGATTAAAGTTAGTGGCGACAACGGTCCAAAATAGGAAACTCTTATTAATTCCAAGTCACTAGAGTGCTCCAAGATTTGAACTGAAAGAGGATATTATGTGTTGGATTAGCTTGATTTGCACCATCACTGATTCCAAAAGGAGGTAGAGGAAGGATGAGCTAGTGCATCGAGAAACTTAGAGTTCCACCGAGGAGATTTGAACCCTACTAGGAAGTGCTAGAGTAGAATGTTACAAGCACACTTGCAATTGCTATAGGCGGGTCGAGAGGAGATATAGGAAAAGTTTGGAGGAGAGAAAGGAGCTCAGTGGATCGATACATTATAAAAACGATCATGCACACCATAATTTCTCTGATAAGAAGTAAGTGACACCCTCTTTTGTTTATACACCCAATTTCGTCAATAGAATGCTTGAAATTAAGAGCCTATAGAAGACAATTGATCAAAAGAGGGTCTTTATACAAATTTTTTTCGGTCAAGGGAAGAGAACGTAGTATGTTTGATATCAATTGGAGCACCTTTCTTCCTCATTGTTACCAAGCACTGTTGCACTATTTCACCACTAATACTATTTAATTTTTGGAATACCACACCTACGTAGCATCAAGAAGTAATAGAGAAGATATGGGAGGAGGATTTAATAGAAAGGAACCCTATGAGACTAGGAGAATTCAACAACACCCTCTTATAGTTGACATCTTCAAAAAACATGTTATGTAACCATCTCATAAAATAGAAGAAGAGATAGGTCAATGAATTCATAATTATCCTCTTCAAGGGGCAAACCCCCTTTACATTATAGAAATTAACAGTTCCTGGATGATACAAATGAGAGTACCTCCTTTTTATATATATGAGTCTAAGGGGTCACAATATAATCATAGGCTATATATTAATAATATTGTAAGGGTGCAACAATAACAATAGTGGGCTTCTATGGGGTACAATAATAACAATATGGGTACTATATCGGCCCAAAAATACAATAAGGTGCTTGTGCTAATGACAATAAGGGGCTACACTAGTAGTATAGGGGCCTAACTTTCCCCTCCCCTTAAAAAAATGTTGTCCTCAACGCTTGACTAGTTTTGTATGCTTCTATATAAAATTCTCATCCTCCCATGTCGAATGTTTGGTCAATTCAATCTCCTTGAATTGACAATCATAAATTGTCAACTAGGGTGTGTACACTGATGATGTATGGGTGCACAATATGTTCCTAAAATTTATTCATTAGGTCGTTATGTATTTTTTAATATATGAACTCACGATGGGGTGGTTGTTGTCTATTGTATTAGTGTTGTAATTCTTAGCGATGTTGATTAAGTTTCCTAGGAATTAATCTTTATCAAATTAGTTTGTAGATGATGTGAGAGTGATTTTACTTATGTTAGGTTGTTGGGATTTTTGATCCTGAATATCTATGCTGTAGCCCCTAATTCTCCAAGTGCAAAAAAAAGAAACCTATTCCATCAGCTATGAAGGAATATTATTGAACTCAATTGTTTTAGGAGAGGTCTTTTGCTTGTTCAATTTCTGCTCAAATGAACTAATCCAAGCAACATCTATATTGTGAATTGAACACACTTCAATTATATTGGATAATAAGAACATGAAAGAACTATGTAGTACTAGGTATAAAGCAAATTAGATAACAATCTAAGCTAGGTATAAAGAAAATTAAATTTCTTATGAAAATAACAATTCGTTGGCGAGACCTTTATGCAGCATTGTCACACAAACAGAGCAATTGAAGAATTAAAGGAAATCAGATTGTATTTGATTAAAACGTGCCACTGTTTGTAGGGGCCCTCCACAAATAAGTTTAGAGCTTCAAATCAACACAATATTTGCACAAAAAAAAACTAATTCCACTCACACAAAATTCACAAACTATTCATAAACATATGATTCGACGTGCACCCAAATAACAGTGCGACCATTAGCTTTATAGCATGTCTCTTGGCATAACTTTATGAAGAATTGTAAGCCTAATATCCCTTATCCTATCTAAAACTATATTTCTAAACTGTCTTTTTTATATTCCCAAAGCAAAACGATAAGGTTTCAACTGATCTCATGTTCTTTTCTGCGTTAATACAATGGTTGACTTGGAGTTTGATTGTGATCTCCTGTGCTTCTTTTAGCAAACAGTTTCGAGCGGATAGGAAGGTATCCATGAGGGAGTCGTCCTCTATCCTCTGTGCTGATCTGGAACTCTACAACATCACGAACAATGAAGACAACTACAGAATCATGGACTAGCTATGGAAACAGACCAATTCAGTAGCTGATTGCAACTTTAATTAAAACAATATTGTATATAGTTGAATATGAACAAGAAAACATACTAATGCATACCTTCATCAAAACCTGGTAAATATGCCTTTATTTAACTGGTAAATATATATGTAAAAGAGAGGATCTTTAGGCAAAAAGGATGTAATGGTAGGACAATATTTAGACTCTACATTCCCTCGGACTCAAGATGTTGTATGTCCTCATACACTTCCTCCTTGTCTTTTTCTTGTTCCTCTTGTTTATCATCTCCTATTTTAGTGTTTTCTTATTTTTGGCAGAGATTAGCATTCTAGGATTCCTCATTATAATTTTGTACTTTAAAATGATTATCTCTCTCTCCATAACTCTATTCTCTTTCTTCAACATATTATTTTTCTTATACCACAATGTTATATGTAGGATCAGATTATCTCTCTTGGCAATCTGGATCTCATTGTGTGCTTTCAGGGCTTGATTTCCATTTTTAAGATACCGGTTTATTGTTTCTAGTTCAAATATTTCTTGCTTCAAGATGTTTGAGGCCGATTGTTCATTCAACTGGCTGCTTCCTTCTCCAAGACTCTCTATTGTTTCCCTTGTTGTTGTTGCCTTCCTTTCCAATGAATCTATAGAGTCATATATTTCCTGCTATGTGGGGTCAATAGCTCAACTATGTATTGGGGTTCCTAGAGGTGAGCTGTAAGGATATGATGATGATCTTGGTGACCCTTTTCGAGTACACCCAGAGCTTTCAATTGGATCATCCTCTATTGTCTCAATATCTGTTGGAGTGTTCTCTATTGGATCTTCTTCAGTTAGCTCCTTTTCATTTGGCTCATTTTCCTCAAGGTTAATGTATTCTATAGTATTTGAGGTTGTTTATGGAATTTTGCTCAACCTTGTGTCTCTTCTCAACCCTGGGGTTTTTGTTTTCTTTTCTTTCCTCCTCTTATTCTCTGATTTTTCTTTTAGAGGATGGAAGAGTCGGTCTTGTCAGTCCACCGTCAGAGATCAAAACTCCTTCTTCATTTCATTTTTAGGTGTCTCGCTCCATCCTTTCAGCTGTATTTCACCAGGGGCATCCCAAAATCTAACGGGAGGGTCTTGTTAGTCATTATCCCTTACCCCTCATGTCTGGCACCTGTTGGCTTAGGTCTTTTCATCAATGTTTATTAAAGTCCATGACAGTCAATGTTCGATATTTAATGGACAAGAATCATTTTCAATCATTAGGTCTAGGGATTAGTCAATGTGGTCTTCAACCATGTCCAATAAAACCATGCAGGCCAGAGGGAGGCCCTTACAAAGTTGTGATTTAAAGATGTCCATCGTCAAGTTGACAGATTATGACTGTTCTTCAACACTCCGTTTTGAAGAAAAGTAAAACAGTGTGTCATTTGTGATAATTTTCAAAAAGTTTCCGATTGATCTCTTCAGGCACAGTCATGGTTTCCTTGGCCAAATTCCATGTCAACAATCCCTGCAAAAAAGCGCCAAAAAATTTCATCATTTTAGTTTAAAATCCAAAAGGGAAAAGTGAAATACAGAGCTGAATTAAATCAGGGAAAAAGTGCCAAAACAAAACATTACCAAAGTGGGTTTTGAAGAAACAAAAATCAAAACCATGACTCCAATGTCTTTATCTAGAATTTTCACAAGAAAGAATGTCATTTTGCACACCAAGGTTAGAGAGAACCATTTCAAAGTGAGTGTGAGAGCTAGCGCACGTTTTGAGTGAGGTTGGAGGTGTTTTGATAGGCGCGGTGCATAGGCAGAGGGGTGTGGCGCACTGGGCACGACCACACAGTGTTAAAATAACACGGGTGTGGCACACACAAACAATGTGGGACACTGGGTATGCTGCGCAGCGCACACCCATAAAGGCCCTATTTTTCCGAAATTCCACTTGTGTTGGAAAGTAGACAGGAAGGGCTTTCTAACAAGCAGACTAGGACACCATTTGGGCTTTAGCAAGTACCTCAAAATCGCCTCCAAAGTGGCGCGACGCATACAGTTTTGGGTGTGGCACATAGGGACCCAATGTCCAAAATCACTTTCGCTCCACGAAATTTCGATTCACGATTTTCTCCAAGTGGGTCCGCTCATTTACACTACATTTTCCTGGCACCTAAGGCAAAGTTTAAAAAGTATTTTCACTAAAGGTGGGCTTCTATCGAAGTAGAAAAAGGAAGGCGAGCAGTCACCAAGAATCTATGCTACAACCTTGTCATTTTTGTAACGCTGCACCTGCCACTAATGGTTGGCTTTCCATTTCTAGTTTGTAATGATTTGAAAACTCCCCAACTTTGGGTCGTTCCATTTCCTAATGGAAAATTCTATTTATTGTATGAAAAACCATTTGCAAAGGGTTGGTTGTAATTTCTAGGAGACTGTGGGAGAGAAACTCAGTTACTCATTGTATATTTTGATAGAGAATTAATGAAAGGCAGCAACTCTGGTTCATGAGATTCATGTGGTGTGAGTGTAGCAAACGTATTCTCTTTCTGTTTCATATGTATTTCGTTATGTTTCATAGTTCATTCATATTCATTTCCAGTGAAAGTTTCTAAGTAAGATAAGGTAGAATTCATGTTTATTGCTCTAGCTTTAGGAAAGCTTCACGTTCTGTGTTCTTCTTCTGTTGAAAAGGATTCATGTGTTTATGCCCTTTTCACCCTCCTAAACAATCTTTCCATTTCACATTATTTAAAATTTAATTGCTACACTTTCTGCCTGTCTTGCCTCACGAAGTAATCTATGCCTTTGTGTTAAATTCCCTGTTCATGCTTTTTGTTGCTCCCATACATCCCAGAAACTCAGTCATTTATCAAAAATTTCCTCTTGCTTCCATATTTGTTTACCTAGCCTAAAATCAATATTTCATTTTGATTCATCTTAGACTTTATTGTGTATTTTTACTGAGTGTGACCCATAGAGATCCCTCTCCTGTTCTGGTAGGGCTAGCTACTAGACTAAGTGTGGTTTGTGGTTACCCTGAATTTTGCGTTCCTTCAGCCTAAGGCAGATTTAGGTGCTAACATAGTGGCGACTCGACTAGGGAATGAAATTACGCCCCTTACTTCTGAAGCTTCAGGATGATAAGTTTAGGATTTGATAGGCTGAGTGAGTTGGTCGTGTCATTTTGATTTTTCTTGATAGCATGCTGGCTTCTAGAAGATATACCAGAGCTGATCTAGATCCAAATTCTTCGCACGTCTACGAAAATCCCAATTTGATTCCAAGATGTCATCGTCAAGAGAGCTCTATATCTCCCGTGTTCAAATGTCATTCATGTCCTGAAATTTTTGAGTATCTTGAAGAGGTAGATTTTGATGAGCAGTTTGAAATATCATTGTTTGAGACCAAATCAAAAAGGGTGGTTGACTCTACTGTCCCCAATCCACAGTTTCTTGTAGACATGGAAACTGAAACGGCTAACTGGTCAATTGATAATTACATTGTGGCACAGCTTCAAACTCCAATTGTTAACCCCCTACAAACTGTGCACACTCCTCCAACACCTCCAAGGCCAAACCTACCAAGAGTGATCGCTGCTCATTTTGCACCTCTTGCACTACCTCAAGTTTTGGATGATATGCCCGCAGATTATCAAATAAAAATCTTGTTTCTTGATGGCACTCCTAACAACATTACTAATCAACAACATGTGGATAGAATGGCAGATTTTTGTGAACTTCACGAGATCGATGCAGAGAATGTGACAATGAGACTCTTTGTATAAACATTTGCAGGTGAAGTGAGGAAACGGCTTAGAGGTTTACCGGCTGCACGTATCGCTACCTTGGCCGACCTACAAAGACAATTTTTAGGTCGCTGGGAAGTGAAAAAGAATCCTCTCCAAATTCTGGATGAATATGGGCAAATCAAACGAAATGCTCGTGAGTTGGTCCAAGACTACTGCATTAGATTCAATTATGTTTATAATGAAATTCTTGATCATCTAAGGCCACCTGTGGGGCTAGCCATGGTGAAGTTTCCAGATGGTTTTGATGTGGACGTGGCTTATCAATTAAGAGAGAGAGAACCGGCCACAATGGAAGACATGCAGAAGATCGCGGTCAATGTTGAAGCAAATTTGCTAACCAAGGGGGCTAGAGAAAAGGTAGAAAAGAAGGTCACTGTAAAAGAAGAATCTTCCTTGGTAGATCAATTACTCCAGAAGGTAGAGCAGATGCTTGAAAGGTTTAAACTTGACAAATGTGAGCCACAAGTTAGAGATCCTAACTTCCGTGGCCAGCAACAACCACAATATAGAATAAGGTTGAGAGATCAGCGAGCTCAAGAGCAGACAACACAGCAGCCAATACAACCACCTTTGCAGCAAAATTTTGTGCATGGACCGGAGTGAGATGAGGACGTGAATATAATAGGTGAAGAAAACCACTTCTTTACTCCTGATGATTTGCCTATTTATATTACTGAGGATGAGGAGTATGCAGAAATCTCGGCTGCACATAAAGATGCAGATTTCATTCTAGCCAATGACACCGTTTTGGAGGAAGAATCAGATGAGTACCAAAGAGGCTATATGAATGCTCTGTCTGCCTAGCAGCAATGATATTCACTTAGAAACAGAGATGTGCCGGTTAAACACATTTAGAAGAGAAAGGACGTTGAGGCATAAAACAATGATTCATCAGTTGCACAAAGGAAAGGAAAGGAGGCAATTGATCTGGATAGCAGCGAATCTCTATCAGTAGAAAAATAAAATTAGCCAATTGCATCGAAAGAAAAGGAAAGGAAAGAAATCCCAGTCAAAGAGGTAGAAAAGATTTCCACTTTTAATTTAGAGAATGAAATTTCTAAATTGAAGGTATCCATTCCCTTGACTGAAATAATGAGGAACAACAATTATAGAGGGCAAGTGTCTAAAATTTTGGATTTTGACCCAATGTCTGACATGGTGAATGTCGAAGATGATCAACCCAAAATGATTTTTGGGCCAGCATTGAATGGCGAGTCTCCAGATAATGATGTGCCACCTTTTCATATCAGTTTAAGATTGCATGATTTTATGTTACATAATTCCATGTTCAATTCCGGAGCTTCTCACAATCTCATGCCCAAGGCTATCATGGATAAGCTAGGTTTGGATGTCACCTGGCAATACCATGATCTCTATTCATTTGATTCCAGCAGAGTAAGATGTATCGGGCTCATGAAAGACTTGGTGGTGAGTCTAGATCAAATCCCAATGAAGAATGTTTCGATGGATATTGTTGTAGTGGATATTCCTCCCAGGTATGGCATGCTTCTTTCTAGGTCTTCGGTAGAAAAATTGAAAGGGACACTACAACTAGATTTCTCCTATGCAACGATTCCGGTGTTTGGCCAAATGAGGAAACTGTATTGGGAACAAAAAATGAAATGCATGATTACAAGCAAGGAGAAACCAATAAATCATTTGATTAATTATGTACATACAGATTTAGAGTCTTTCGTTTTGTATTCTAATAGTTTCAATGATATTGATAGTAAGTTAGTAAAAGCAAATAATATTCCAGAAATAACAGAAACTTTCAGAGGAGTTTTAAAGAAGAAAGGATAAGAATATCAGAACACCGTTGAGCAATCATTTGAAAGTATGGACAGCAAGCAGACAAAGCACAACAAACATATTTTCAGCACTTACAAGAAGAGGAAGAAGGTTTGTGGACCATGGATTTTGATGGAGCAGTGGGAAATGATGGTGCTAGAATTGGGATTTGGGTACGCAGTCCTTTCTCCACCCTGAACAAAGTGCCTAGTAACATGAGGGTATTCTCTTACAAGTTAGCTTTTGATTGTTCAAACAATGAAGCTGAGTATGAAGCTCTGATTGATGGCTTAAAAATTCTAAGAAAGATGAATGCTAAGAGGATTGTTGTATATGGTGATTCTGAATTGGTGATTAAGCAGGTTAGAGGTGAATATCAAGCAAAGCATCCTAGGATGCGGGGCTATCGTAATGCAGTTCTAGACGTCCTAAAATTAATTTTAGAATATACCTTGACATGTGTGCCTTGTGTAGAAAATAACATTGCTGATGCTCTTGCTAAGGCAGCAAGTAGTTTGAAGATCTTGATGAACTCCAATAATAAATTCAAAATCCATGTCAAGCATCGTCTGACTGTCCCAGACAATCAGAGATATTGGCAAGTTTTCCAAGATGATGAGGGTATTGATGATTTTCTGCAAAACAAAGGTAAGATCAGAAACCTCAATTGATGTAGAAAATGATGATGGTAAAGATAATGGTAAAGATGATGTGCATATCAATCAAATGGACGTGTTGCAGCTAAAGAATCACATTATTACTAAAGGCTTGATACGTTTAGAAGAACTCTTTGATGAAGATGATGTAGCCCACAAACCAACATTACAGCCAACAGAGAAGGGTGTGGAAGAGGTCAATGTCGGAACAACTGCTAATTCTAAAATGGTAAAACTGTCTAAAGCATTGCCACAAAGGATAAAGGCCAAATATATTAGTTTGTTGTCTTCATTTGCTGATGTGTTTGCTTGGGACTATTCTAACTTAAAGACATATGATACCAATATAATTCAGCACACTATACCCATTAAGCCCAATCAGAAACCTTTCAGACAAAAGTTGAGAAGGCTAAATCCAAAGCTTCTGCCATCAATTTAAAAGGAGATAAATAGGTTGTACAAATCAGGAATCATTTTTCCCATCAGATTTTCAGATTGGATCTCTAATTTGGTGCTCGTACGAAAGAAGACATGTGAGATTCGCTTGTGCATTAATTTTAGAAATCTCAATAAAGTTTCGTTGAAAGATAACTATCCACTGCCCAAAATGGATCATATACTTCAGTGAGTAGTGGGAGCATCTCGTATGTCACTACTTGATTGTTATTCTGGATATAACCAAGTTTCTGTCCATGAAGATGATTGAGACAAGACAACGTCCACCACTCCGTGGGGAACTTTTCATTACGCTAAAATGCCTTTCGGTTTGAAGAACGTGGGTGCCACATTTCAGCGTGCAATGGATTTGTCTTTTGCAAATGAGAAGGATGCCTTTTTGGTTGTGTACCTGGATGATCTGACGATGTTTTCCAAATCTGATGAAGAACACATGTACCATCTAAAAACCGTCTTTCAAAAGTGCAGAAAATATGGCCTATCACTGAATCCGAAAAAGAACTTGTTTGCCATGGAGGAAGGCAAACTACTCGGGCACATTATCTCAAAAGATGGCATTCGTATTGACCCAGCATGTGTACAAGCGATTCAACAAATCAATCTACCCTGGAATAAGAAAGAGATTCAATTTTTCAATGGTAAAATGAATTTTCTACGCCGCTTTGTACCCAATCTTGTTGAACACCTAAGAGAGATTACAAACATGCTTAAGAAGGATAGCCAAGTGAAATGGACGAAGGAGGCTGTAAAATCTTTCAATTTAGTCAAATTGGCTCTTTCTTTAGCTCCAGTTCTAGTCAGCCCAGAATACACTCCGGATTTTATATTGTTTTCACTCGTTTTGGAGCATACTATGGTAGTTGTGTTATTGCAGAAAGGAGATGATCATGAAAGAGCAATTTCTTTCTTCAGCTGGGCCATAAGAGATGTAGCCTTAAAATACAACATCATTGAGAAGAAAGCCCTTGCACTTGTGAAAGCATTGAAAGATTTTCGGGTATATATTCTGCATTCTCGTATTTTGGATTATGTTCCTAACACTGCTGTCAAAGATGTTTTAGTGCAAAAAGATCCTGAAGGAAGATGAGGCAATTGGACTGCAGCTTTGTTGGAATATGATGTGGAAATAAAGCCCACCAAGCTAGTTAAAGGATAGAGATTGGCAAAGTTAATGGCCTAATCAAACTTTCATGCCTTAGACATAAATATGATCACTGCTATGCCTGATGAGAATGAGGAAGGATCGTCAATTCAGGTATTTGAAATGTTTGCTCTTTCTCCGTGGTATTTAGATATCATATATGTGCTTAAAAATTTGTCACCACCACCTGGCATGACTAGAAACAAAGCTAGAACTCTCAAATTGAAGGCTATAAAGTTTTGTATTCTAAATTATACACTTTATTGGAAAGATCTCAGTGGCATTCTGTTGAATTATTTGGTGGAAAAGAAGCAAAGCAGGTCATGGAGGATTTCCACGAAGGAGACTGTGGTGGTGACCTTTTTTGGAAATCAACAACAAATAAAGTCCTGAGAGCGGGACACTATTGGTCGACATTGTTTGCGGATGTATATAAGGTGGTCAAGATTTGTCATCAGTGTCAGATTTTTGAAGGAAGGCAAAAATTACAGGCTTTATCACTTAAGCCCATTGAGGTGAGTGCTCCTTTTCAGCAATGGGGGTTGGATTTCATTGGTGAAATTCATCCCACTTCTTCCGGTCAGCATAGATGGATCCTCACATCAACAGATTATTTCATGAAATGGATCAAAGCAATTCCCACCAGACAAGCTACAGACGCGGTAATTATTTCATTCCTTGAAGATAACATCTTGTCTCACTTTGGTTGCCCAAATAAGTTAATCACTGATAACGCAACAAATTTCAAATAAAAAAGGATGGTAGAGTTTTGCATAAATATCACATCATTTTGGGTCACTCAACTGCCTATCATCCGTAAGGCAATGGATTAGCAGAGTCTTTGAGTAAATCATTGGTCAACGTCATTAAGAAGCTGCTAGAAATAAACAATAAGAGTTGGCATAAGAGGTTGGTCAATGCACTTTTGGAAGATTGGGTCAATCAGAAGAAATCCATTGGTACGTCCCCGTTTGAGCTTGTTTATGGACTTGATACAGTTTTTCCTACCTCTCTCGTAGCCTAAGAAGTCAAACTTCTTCGGGAGGCCGGCAGTGAAGATGATCCTATGCAGAGAAGGTTGAATAAAATGGTCCACTTGCAGTAGACCAGAGAAGAAGTTTTCCAAAACACGTCCAAGTTGCAGGAGAAGATTAAGGAAATTTATGACAGAAAAGCAAAGGTGAAGAAATTTCAGTTGGATGATGTGGTGCTGAAGTGGGATGCAAGGAATGACGAAAATGGTAAACATGGTAAGTTCGAGAATCTCTGGAAAGGTCCCTTCAAGATTGTAGCATATCAGGGTCAAAATGCCTTTCTTCTGAAGGAAATGAACGAGGAAGATTGTCCAGGAGGGCCGATCAATGGTCGGCTGCTCAAGTGGTACCATTTCTGAGTTGTTGACACTGCTTCCACTATCACTCTAAATACCATTTTATTTCAGTTTCATTATATTTTGTTAAGTTAGTCTTCAAGTCATGTCAAGATCAAATTTGAGTCAGTTTTTCGGTCATTTTTGTTTCATAAATGAGTCAGAATCTTTTGCTTTTTGTTGAAATAATGACTCCATAGCCCAATGGACAAAGGCACTGTCTATCTCTTCCACAAAGCTGTTGTTCTTGGCACCTCTAAGGAGCTACCATCCCCCATTGGAGCCAATGTTAGAGTCGGTCTTGTCAGTCCTCCATCAGAGATCAAAACTCCTTCTGTATTTCATTTTTAGGTGTCTTGCTCCATCCATTCAGCTGAATTTCTCTAGTGGCATGCCATAATCTAACGGGAGGTTCTTCTCAGTCATTATCCCTTACCCCTCATGTCTAGCACCTGCTGGCTTAGGTCTTTTCATCAATGTTTATTAAAGTCCATGACAATCAATATTTGATATTTAACGGACAAGAGTCATTTTCAGTCATTAGGTCTAGGGATTAGTGAATGTGGTCTTCAACCATGTCCAATAAAACCTGCAGGCTAGAGGGATGCCCTTTCAAAGTTGTGATTTAGAGATATTCATCGTCATGTTGACAGATTACGACTGTTCTTAAAAACTCTATTTTGAAGAAAAGTCAAACAGTGTGTCATTTGTGATAATTTTCAAAACGTTTCTGGTTGATCTCTTTAGGCGCAATCATGGTTTCCTTGGACGAATGCCATGTCAACAACCCCTGCAAAAAGTGCCAAAAAATTTCATCATTTTACCTAAAAATCCAAAAGGGAAAAGTGAAATACAGAGTTGAATTAAATCGGGGAAAAAGTGCCAAAGCAAAACATTACCAAAGTGGGTTTTGAAGAAACAAAAATCAAAACCATGACTACAATGTCTTTATATAGAATTTTCACAAGAAATAATGTCATTTTGCACACCAAGGTTAGAGAGAAGCATTTCAAAGTGAGTGTGAGAGATAGAGCGCATTTTGATTGAGGTTGGAGGTGTTTTGATAGGCGCAACACACAGGCAGAGGGGCGCACACATAGAGGGAGCGCGGCGCACTGGGCACAACCACACAACGTTAAAATAACACAGGCATGGCGCACACCCATAAAGCCCAATTTTTCATAAATTCCACTTAGGTTGGAAAGTAGACAGGCAAGGCTTTCTAACAAGCACACTTGGGCACAACTTGGACTTCAACAAGTACCTAAAAATTGCCTCCAAAGTGGAACGATGCATGTAGTTTTGGGCATGGCGCATAGGGACCCAAAAGCCAAAATCACTTCCGCTCCCTGAAATTTTGATTCGAGATTTTCTCCAAGTAGGCCCGCTCATTTACACTACATTTTCCCGGTGCCTAAGGCAGAGTTTAAAAAGTATTTTCGCTAAAGGTGTGCTTCTATCCAAGTGGCAAAAGGAAGGCGAGCAATCACCCAAAAATCTACGGTACAGTCTTGTCATTCTTGTAATGCTGCACCTGTCACTAATGGCTGGCTTTCCATTTCCAGTTTGTAATGATTTGAAAAACTCCCCAACTTTGGATCGTTCCATTTCCTAATGGCAAAGTCTATTTATTGTATGAAAAACCATTTGCAAAGGGTTGGTTTCAATTTTTGGGAGACTGTGGCAGAGAAACTCAGTTACTCATTGTATATTGTGATAGAGAATTAACGAAAGGCAGTGGCTCTGGTTCATGAGATTCATGTGGTGTGAGTGTAGCAAATGTATTCTCTTTCTGTTTCATATGTATTTCGTTATGTTTCACAGTTCATTCATATTCATTTCCAGTGAAAGTTTCTAATTAAGATAAGGTAGAATTCATTTTTATTGCTCTGCATTTGGGAAAGTTTCACGTTCTGTGTTCTTCTTCTGTTGAAAAGGATTCATGTCTTTATGCCCTTTTCACCCTCCTAAACAATCTTTCCATTTCACATTATTTCAAATTTAATTGCTAGACTTTCTGCCTGTCTTGCCTCACGAAGTAATCTATGCCCTTGTGTTAAATTCTCTGCTCATGCTTTTTGTTGGTCCCGTACATCTAGAAACTCAATCATTTATCAAAAATTTCTTCTTGTTTCCATATTTATTTACCTAGCCTAAAATCAATATTTCATTTTGAGTCATCTCAGACTTTATTGTGTATTTTTACTGAGTGTGACTCGGAGAGAGCCCTCTCTTGTTCTAGTAGAGCTAGCTACCAGACTGAGCATGGTTTGTGGTTACCCTGAATTTTTCCTTCCTTCAGCCTAAGGAAAAATTAGGTGCTGACAGAGGATATGTTTTAGTTTGTGAGAATTCTTCTTTACCTAGGCTAGCTTTCTTTCTTCTAGGGTTTCCCCTCTTCATTCTCTGCAAATTTTTTACTATAGGAAACTCTTCTTCTATTACCTCTATCTAAGCTTTAGGTTCGTGTTCCTTTATCATTTCTATGGTTCTCTTTCCCCCTCTATGAGACTTGATGCGGCTTGGTTTTTCTTGCGATTTTTCCTCAAAAATGGTTCCTTATTAGGAAACTCTCCCAATCATCCCCTATACTTTGGAGATGAAATTCAACCAATATTTTTACCAGACCATGATGATACATGATGTTTTCTATGCATTGAATTTTCTTTTGAACATTTGTATTTATTTTCCTGAGGCTATTTAAGAGGAAATAGGGGAGGTTCATCTAATGATCCTCGAGGAAGTGCATCGTCATTCTAACATGATAAAAATACATTTGCCCGAACCCACCCTCACAAGTCATAAACTTTTGAAGCACAAGTAATAAGTTTCTCCATTTGTTTTTAAGAGAAGATATTGGAATACCTTTTTTGTAGACCGTTGTTTCCATGTTTTAATTATTGATAAAAAATTCCAGTCCTCACTATCAATCCCTCTATTTTAAAACCATTCTTCTCCATTTCTTGGCAACTCGGTGGATTCAGTGATCATAGACTTTGTTATTGTGAGCTTTATGTCCCTAATTTGGCCTCCATCCCACTGAATGAGCATGAAAATGTCTTGCTTACCTCCTTGTGGAAGCCGTTAAATTTCTCAATGAAATACATCCATTGTATTCTTTGCAACATCTCCCTAGTTTTTGGTTACCCCTCCAGGAATTTCTTGCCTGTTGTCTCAGTTTGAACAATTACCTCCATGTCGAAGGATGCTTTTCCTTGAAGATTGGCTACCTTGACTGGAAAATGGGACAGGTAGGGTTTTCTCATTGGTATAAAGTTGGAGTGACTATGAAAGAACAAAGGAGTGTAGGAATAGGGAAGAACAAATGGATTATCAAGAGTATTATGGGAATGAATTTCATTGTTGGGCGCATTCAAACTTATGATTTGGTAATTAATTTGGATGATTTGGCAGAAGGTCGTGACATGACTTTTAGAGTGGTGGCATATGATATTTCGTTAGGCATCCATTACCCTTAGGTTATAATGATTGTACTTTAGTACTATATCTTCTTACTCATACATGCTATATATCCTTCCCTATTATTTTTTTAAGCTTAGGTAGGTCCTTTTTCTATTTGTTGGAAATAATACTGAGAGGGGGGGAGGGTGAATCAGTATTAGCAACTTAACAATATTTCATTTCCATAAACAGATTTATATATGCTACTTCAATTAATGTAACTTGCATATGTACACAACTGTGATTAGAGGAACCAACGTACACCCTCTAAACTTATTATTTAGTTAGTTGATCTTTAATTTGTGTATCAGAAAAATATAAGCAGCAATAGGTATAGTAAAAACAAAGTGGATTATCACACACAAGAACACAAGATATAAGGTGGAAACCCAATGTGGGTGAAAACCACCTGCTGTAATTCGTCTCTATCTTCTTTGAATAAGAAACTTCTTTTTACAATATTTTTGTACTAGTGTAGTATTATACTAGTATGTAGGCTTCTACCCACAGAAGGCTACAACCTTCTCTCATTCTCCAGCTTCTCCTGGAAGGGAGCTAAAACCCCCTTAGCTCTTGTACTAGCTGATGTACTAGTACGTAGGTGCTGACCTACAGAAGGCTACAACCTTCTCTTTTCTTCTAGGGACCACATTTCATTAGTTTTTAGATTGGGTCCATCGATAGCATCAATCAAACATCAAAATATATCTGAATCAATAAATCTCCCTTGCACTATCAAAAATTGAATCAAATAATCACTTCTGTGAATGCTATAACCAAAATACAGTAATAGTACCAAAATCCAACTAGAACTCAGAACACTACAACAGTAAATAGAAGTAGCTAAAACATATTTTATGAGATGTATGCTACTTCAATATGTACAACTTGCATGCATACACTGTTATATGAGGGAAAACCTACGTATACATTGTTTTGAATTATTGAACCAGCGTGTATACGCGCCTTTACTATATTGAACCTGCATAGAGATCTGTAAAAGATAATTTACCATTTTCAACTATTTAGACATCATTTATACCTAGATCATAAGATTTACAGATCAAGACATGCGCCAAATATAAAAGATCAAAAATCACACAAATATACTTTTCTTCAAGCCTTAAGATATTGACCCATCAATAGAACTTATCCTTCTTCTAGCACTCATGTTCTTCCTTGATTCAGATCCAGCTATGCACCATAAACCAATCACTAGTATTCTAGATCTTGCTCTTCATTAGATTTTCAATGCTTGAGTGTTTTTGCATAATGATCTCCTCCTCGTTTTATAGTCTTAGGCCTTACTCAATACCATGTTCCAAAACCACTTAGAAGTAATACCTTGGACCAAATACATGGGGTCAACACTTCAGTCTAGATACCTTGGACCATGGGTCAAAATACTAGGGACCAAATAGCAGGGACCAAAACCAAGTTTTCCAACATGTATGTGCTTTTTCATGCATAAAAGTGTGTGTATATGCATGCATGCCTTCTGGACTGCTAACCCGCGTGTATACGCGGCTTGGTCAATGGAGACCTACGTATACCTATTTTTCCTTCATTCTGAGAGCCTAAAATGTGATTTGACATCTGAGTGAGTTGCCATGAAGGAAAACACCTGTGTCATAGGGCTAAACCTGTGTCATAATGCCAACAATCTCCCCCTTTGGACTTGATGGCAACCCCAAGTCACTATCACTCTCGCCCTTTGTCATCAAGGACAAAGAGTTATGCTCCCGTTCAGTACATGCTGAATTCTCTGATATGCTAAAGTGTGATGTTGATGCTCCCCCTGACTGTAAGCAAGGTCTGCAACAAGATTTTCTACAATAAGAATAAGACTCTGTACATTATAAATGACCTTCCTGTCACCAATTACTCATACATATATCCATCTCCCAACCAAGTGTGGATATACCAAGATTGACTCATCCACCCAACCAAGTGGGGATACATCAAAAGGTTATACAAGATAAGAACATTACATCATTCATCTTAGGCATAGTGGGGAAACAAAATAGGTCGTTACATGACCTTGATAGTAAAAGATATACATGATATAGAGACAAAATATCTAAAATGAGATAGTTATCAACAACTATCATTGATAGCATCTTAATCACTATCAACAACCATGATGTCCATCTGCACCTATTCCATTTGAACCAAAAATAGCTATGAAATTGTACCAAAAACTTCTAATATAATGCCAACAATGTATTATTAGAAATATATGCTCCCCTTGAACTTGTGCTAGATAATCACTGTCAGACCCATATCAGACTCTTTTTATCCTGAGTCTGTCCCACTGATATTCTTCAAACCAACATATACGCAACTGTATCCACTGCAACCAGTGTATGTACGTGGAAATGCTTCATGAAACTCGCATATACCCACATTTCTCTAAAACATATAAGAATTAATGGCAAGAAGATGCATCAACTACTCCCAACTTCTGTCTGAGGTATTCATGTGTCTCTCCATCCAGTGGTTTGGTGAATATATCAGCAACCTATTCTTTGGAGGGAACATACTCCAATTTGACCTTTTGTTCAAGCACTTGTTCCTAGAGAAAATGATATTTAATAGCTATGTGCTTGGTCTTGGAATGTATGACAAGATTCTTTGAAATACTAATTTCACCTGTACTATCACCTAGAATGGAGATGGGTGGAGTATAAGTGATTTGAATGTCTTGAAATGTTTACATCATCCAAAGAAGTTATGTGCAGTAAGATGCAGTGGCCACATATTCTTCTTCAGCTGTAGATAATGAAATTGAACTTTGTTTCTTGCTGAACCAAGACAATAATCTAGAACCCATGAAGAATGCATCACCACTAGTGTTTTTTCTGTCATCCATGCTTCCTGCCCAACCTGGATCTGTATATGCATGAACTGTAAGATCTGTATCTATGGGATACCATAAACCAAATTTTTGTGTCCCTTGAAGATATTTAAAAATATTTTTGAGAGTATGAGGATGTGCTTCCTTTGGATTTTCTTGGAATCTTCCAACTATTCCCATTGCATGCATGATGTCTGGTCAGGTACCTATTAGATAGAGCAGATTACCAATCATGGATCTATAGGTTGGTTGATGCACTGCTGTTGATTCATCATTTGCGTTGAGGACGCATCCTTTTACCATAGGGGTACATACTGGTTTAGCATCTTCCATTCCATATTTCTTCAAGATCTACTTGAGGTACCTGGTTTGTGATAGAAAAATACCATCTTTATTTTGTTGAACTTGTAAACCAAGAAAATACGCGAGCTCACCAAGAAAGGACATTTAAGATTCTTTTTGCATTACCAAAGCAAATTTTTGACTCATGGCTTCTTCATTACTCCCAAAAATGATATCATCAACATACACAACAAGTATTAGCAATTTATCATTGTCAATTTTTATATATAGATTGATATCAGCTCATCCATTGAAAAATCTTTTTGATGAAGGTATTTTTCAAGACGATAATATTAGGCCCTTGGAGCTTGTTTTAGACCATAGAGCACCTTTCTGAGTATGCATACAATTTTTGGATCATTTCCAAGGATGAATCCATATGGTTGCTCAATATATACCTCCTCTTCTAGATCTCCATTAAGAAAGGCAGATTTCACATCCATTTGATATACTTTGAACTTTTGAAAGCTAGAAAGAGCAAGGAACATTCTTATGGCTTCAATTCTAGCAAAATGTGCAAATGTTTCTTCAATGTCTATACCTTCTTATTGAGCATATCCTTTACAAAGAAGTCTAGCCTTGTTTCTAACAACTTCCCCATTTTCATTCAACTTGTTTTTGAATATCCATTTGGTTCCAATGATATTCTTATCAAGAGTTGTAGAAACTAATTCCCAAGTATTATTCTTTTCAATTTGCTCAAGCTCTTCATTCATGGCCTTGACCCAACATTCATCTTTGCATGCTTCATGTACATTTTGCGGTTAAATAGAGGAAAGTAATGCTAGATAGCTTGAAGCTTCTGTAATAGTTCATCTTGTTTGTACACATGCCTCGTTCTGTCCCAAAATTTGAGTCTCTAGATGATTTTTCTTAACATATTTGGATGGATTCTTTTCTTCTATTGTTATCTACTCTTCTGGTGCTTCATTGGTTTCTTCTTCTTTAGCATTAGTCTAATTTGATGTGGAAGGACAATCCTCATCTTCTTCCCATTCTTCACTTTTTACCTGCTTTGGATTTTTTCTTGCTTCATCAACCACAACATCAATACTTTCAACAATTTTCCCTAGTCTTTTATTATAACACTTGTATCCTTACTTCAGGAAGAGTAACCAAGGAGAATGCCTTCATCTGCTATAGGTTCAAACTTGCCAAGTTTTTCATCAGTCCTTTTGATGTAACATTTTCTTCCAAAAAATTTGAAGTATTTTACAGTAGGAGTCTTACCATACCAAAGTTCATGAGGAGTTAGAGTGTTGTTTATCCGAATGTTCATTTTGTTGAGAATAGTGATAGCAACAAATCTAGCTTCACCCCAGAAGGTGGTAGGAGTTCCAGACTCATCTAGCATAGCACGAGCCATTGCTAAAGAGTACTTGCGCTAGAGAATTCCCTTCTTATTCCATGTTCTTCATAGAAGTCGAAGAATTCATCCGAGGTAAATTCCCCCTTGATCAGACCTGAGGCATTTGATTTCGCAATCTGATTCATTTTCGACCAAATATTTGAATGCTTTGAACTTCTCAAATGCTTCTTCTTTATGCTTTAGAAGTCCTATCCAACACATTTTGGAAAAGTTGTCAATGAAAAATATAAAGTATTCTTCTCCACGAGGTGATTTTTTCTTAATCGACCACATAAATTAGTATGGACAAGTTCAAGTGGCTTACTAGATGATCCTTCCTTCTCAGGGAAATGTGTTCTAGTTTGCTTAACAAATTGACATGATTTGCATATTGTGTTTTCTAGAATTCTGACGTCAGGAAGATCACGAATAGCCTCTTATTTTCATGCTTTCCTTATCTGAGGGAAGCTTAGATTCCCCAATCTTTTGTACCATAGCCAGTGTTCATCATTTTTTCTTACAAAGCATTGTTGTTTTCCTCCCTTGAGTATTTATAAATTATTTGGATTTCTTGTGCCTTTGATCACTGTTTCTCTTGTATCAAGCTCACGAACAACACATCCATTTGATCGAAATACTAGCTGATTTCCTTGGTCACACATTTGACTAACACTCAATAGATTATGCTTTAAGCCATCAACATCCATAACATTCCCAGCTTTGGCCTTTTCTTTTAAGAGAACAGAGCCTTTACCTTTTATCACTGCAGGCGTGTCATTTCCAAATGAGACCTTCCTTTCCTTTTCTAAGGCACTATATGATTGAAGTTTTTCCTTATCACCTGTCATGTATTTCGAGCATCCACTGTCGATGTACCATTGATTTTCTTGTTCTTTGACCACATCTTTCAGTTTGCGGTTCTTTCTTTTTCCATGTTTGAGGACCCAATGGAGCTTGCTACTTTTGAGATGTTTGCCAAAATTTACTCCTACATTCAGAGTCTTCATGACCGAAGTTGTTACATATAGAGAATTCCACTTCATTTTAAACAACAGAAAAGTTATTGTAGGTCCTTTTCATGATCCCAATCACATTCCTTTGATATTGTGCTTCTCTGGTCATGACGGTCTTGTAAGCAACACATTGAGTAGCTTTGTGTCCAAAATTATGACATGCAAAAGATGGGCCATTAAAGAAATTCCTACAATTATCGAATCTACTGACCTGATGATTGTAGTCTCTATTGACATTCATTCTTGAAGCAAATTGATATTGATTTACTTGGGGTTGTTTATAGCTTCTGTTCATCCTTGAAGTAGATTGAACTTGATTTACCTAGTGAAGTGATTTAAGCCTCTGCTGATGATTGTCAACCTGTTCACTTCTCCTTGCTGCATCAAGATAGCTTTTGGAGGTAGAAGGCTTATGTGCTTGAGATGGTTCTTTAGTATATGCAAGACTTGTCTTTATTAGAGGAGAACGATGCTTTTCGATAATTTCATCTAGAGTTTTTGATCCTTTAGCAAACCTAAGATTGAGAACTTTTGTTTTCTCAATTTCCTTTCTTAGACCCACAATTTCACATTGTAACTTTTCGTTGTGTTTTTCCCTTTCAGCAAGTTGGAATGTCAAAGTATCTATAATCATACTCTTTTCTTCTAAACAAATTTTAAGTTTAGAAATTTCTTCATAGAGACCATCATCATCTAAATCATCCAAGAAATCATCATCTTCAAAATCCATCAGGAGTCTATAATCATTACTATTTTCATCTTCATCACTATTTGATAAACCATCACTATCTTCATGAATATAATAGCTCTTTTTATTTACACTTTGTTTTCTATTCCATTTTGCTGATTCCTTATCTCTCTCAAGCTTATCTTTGTGAGGACATTTGGCAGCATAATGACCTACTCTTCCACAAGAAAAACATTTGAAAGGTAGTTTACCTCTGAATCTTTCAGAACCCCGTTGAAGGTTCTTGACAAAGTTTTATCCTTCCTCTCATTTTGATGTATGTCCTGACTCATTGTGTTCTCCTTTTCCTGAAGCTTTGAATGTGACTTCTCTCATGTCTGATGGACCCCCTTTTCTCATTTCGAAAGTAGTTAGGATTCAATGTAGTTGTGACATAGTAATACTCTGAAGATCCTACTTTTCTTCTATGGCAGAAACCTTTGATTCAAACTTAGAAGACAAGGATCTTTGAACCTTTTCAACTAAAGTAACCTCTTTTATCTCTTCACCCAAGTATTTCATACGATTAACAATCTCATCTATATGTAAGAAATAATTAGATATACTTTCATCATTGTGCATTCTGAGTGTTTCATATTGAATTCTGAGACATTGTAATCTTGCACGTTTTACCTGATTGTCTCCTTCATAGCTTAGAATGATCTCGTCCCATATATCTTTGGCAGTTTTGAGCTACATAAACTTGACGAATTCTGATTGTGATAGACTCCCCAATAGAGTATTGATAGCCTTTGCATTTGTTTCATACTGCTTTTTACTTTCCATGTCTATAGGAGTTGCTGATGGAAATGTGTATCCTCCTTCCATGATATCCCAAACTTCTGTTCCAAGAGATTGAATATAGGTTGTGGTTCTTATATTGCAATAGATGAAGTTGCTCCCATCAAAGATTGGTGGCTTGATGGATGCCTCTTTTTCATAGTTTCTCATGATGATAGATCTTCCTTCAAGCGATCAAGCTTCTTCTAAAGGACCTGCTCTGATTCCAATTGTTGGAAATAATACTGAGAGGGGGAGTCAATTAGTATTAGAAACTTAACAATATTTCATTTCCATAAATAAATTTATATGCACTAATTTAGTTAATGCAACTTGCATATGTACGCAATTGTGTTAGAGCAAGCAGCATACACCTTGTAAACTTATTATTTAGTCTCTACCCCGCTTTTGAGTCCACCGGACTATGGCAGAGACTTCCTTTTATATCTCGCGGTAGAAGAATCAACCATTAGCATGGTTCTGGTTCAGGAGGACGATGCTCTCACCGAGCACGTGATTTATTATTTGAGCCGAGGTTTAATAGGCCGTGAACTTCGCTATTCTCTGGTAGAGAAATTGGCCTTGGAAGTTGTTCATGCTATCCAGCGGCTCCGTCATTACATCTTGCTACGAAAAACTTTTGTCCTAGCGGCGATCAATCCATTTCAATTTGTCCTCAGTAGGCGAGTGATTGGGGGCAAATACAATAGATGGATAGTCATCTTGCAAGAATTCGATCTCGAATTCTTGCCAGCCAAGTCTAAGAAATCCATGGTTTTTTCTGAGCTAATTTCTGAGCTGCCTTGTGGAGAGGATACGGTTTATGAGGAAAGTTTTCCCAACGAAAATTTATTCCTCATCTCTTCACTCGACCCTTGGTATGGAGATATCATTATCTCTCTCCAGACTTCGAAGTTTCCCTCCACTTTTTCCAGGGATGAACGTCGTAAATTACGTCACCTGGCCAAGAACTATGTTATCATTGGTGATACCTTATACCGTCGAGGGGTTGATTCAATCCTTCGGAGCTGTTTAACCTTGGAAGAAGCAGAGTCTGTGCTTAATGATTGCCACAGTGGAGCTTGTGGTGGTCATCTATCACGGCTTGCTACAGCCCAGTACATCTTGCGTGCCGGCTATTTTTGGCCTTCACTTTTTAAAGACTCTGTGGAAGCGGTCAAACTTTGCCACCCTTGTCAGATATTTACTCGAAAGATGCGCGCTCATCCAGCTCCTCTTTTCCCCGTTGTCACAGTCGGTCCTTTTACTAAGTGGGGTATTTATTTTACAACTTGTAATCCGCCTTCAGCAACGAATCACAAGTACATTATTGTGGCGGTAGACTACTTTACAAAGTGGGCTGAAGCCATGCCCACTTATAAAAATGATAGCAACATGGTAGCTTTGTTTCTCTTCAATCAGGTTATCTCAAGATTCGGTGTCCCGAGAGAGATTGTCACTAATCATGGCAGTGACATCTAGAATCAACTCATGTCCGAATTGGCCCTTAAATTAGGTTTCTGTCAAGATCATTCGTCTCCTTATTACCCTCAGGCCAATGGACAGGTCGAGCCAGTCAATAAAACTCTTAAGAATATACTCTAATGGAAAATCAACAAAAATTGGTCCAATTGGCATATTATGTTGTATTCGGCTCTTTGGGCATACCGGACCTCCGTAAAGACTGCTACTGGTTTTACACCTTTTTAGTTAGTTTACGGGATGGAATCTATCTTTCCGATCGAATGTGAAATTTCGTCTCTCAAGTTAGCTGTAGAGCTCCTTCCAGAGACTTCGAGTGTCGAAGAGCACCTCCTTCACTTGGAACATCTCGATGAGCAGCGTCGAGATGCCGCCACAATGAATGAGGCCCATAAGAAAAGGGTAAATCGCAGTATGATAAATTTGTCCGTCCTCGGGTCTTTTCTGAAGGCGACCATGTCTTGGTCTACGACCAAGATAAAGATGCCTTGGGGGCAGGCAAGTTTAAGCCTATGTGGTACGGTCCTTTCATTATTAAACAAGTTTTAGAAAAAGGATCATATGAGTTAATCGATCTTGAGGGAAACAAGCTGGCGGAGCCCCGAAAGGGGCTCTACCTAAAGAAGTACTTTGCTTAAGTAGAAGTTGGACAATGGCTTCTTTGTAAATTATGTATATTTGTACATATATTATCGAGAGTTTTGTGATGTCAACAATTTTTGGTCTGCTATTGCAGGTATTGATGGATGACTTGTTCTATTTTGGGTTCGCCGATGGTGCTAGTCGGCACACTCGGAATCTCACTTCCACAGCTTCGGTACTTTATTATCCAACTGGTCAATTGATGGTATCAAGAGGCGTATGCATTGGTCCTGCTTCGAATAATATGGATGAGTATACTGTCTTTATTAGTTTAGTTTAGTAGTGTATCTTGATTCTCAATTGATAGTGTCTCAATTAAATAACATTTATCGGGTAAGGGATCCATGTTTATACCGCCAGTATTTAAGAGTGAGGTTGTTGCAAAGATCATTTGTTTATATTAATTATTTGCACATTCCAAGATCTCATAATTGGTTAGGTGATTCTATCGCTAATCAAG
>APFE031209141.1:169699-193897 GCA_000404065.3 Pinus taeda
ACATGTACTTGTTCGATCATGATCAGATGATCCATTATGTATTTTCCAGTCATTTATACTTGTATACTTAGTGGATCGGCTTGTACTTGATATGCGGACATGCTTTGCTTTCTTTGAGCATGGGTATGCCCACCTCAGACGGTGTTTCTCTTTGATCTTCTTTTGTGGCTTGGCAGGCTGAAATCTGGTGAAGTACTCCTCGGTCTTTGGCAGATTTCCTTTCCATGTACTTTCTTAATATATTTCGGCCATCATGTGCCCCAGATGACCTCATATATTAGGGGGCATCTGTTATAGCTCAAAATATCACTATTATGGTTTGTGATGCTGCACTCATGGCCTAGGGCAACCCCACCTTCCAGACGTGGTCCAAAATCTAAAAAACAGTGTTTTATTCCCTGTACGCGACATTTCCCTGAGTTAAACACGTGTATACGTGGGTTCATATATACCCAACTCACGTATATGTATTAAAACACTTAAAAAAATATAAAACTCCTTATTTTCAGGCGGAGATCGCGAGTTTTACCTACTGATCACCTTTTAGTGGATGTGGCCTCAACTGTTCCGAACCAATTCCTAACTAAAAAACTACTTTGGAATTGGTATAAGAAGACATCAAAGGGAAGGCCTGAGGGAGGAGAGAAGAGAGAGAAAAGTTATTATACTGATATTTTCCCCCTGATGAGGTCTGAAGACCCTTGTGCCTTCTGCACTTCCCCCATTTGTATAGGAAACCCTTGTTTCCTTGTTATTTGATGTTCATCCCTTAGTTATTGCATCATGGAGTGAGTCTTGGAAGGAGATATGCTAGAGGCTTGAGGTGGGACAGATCCAGAAGGAGGCTGAGCTTGGAGCCTGCAAAGGTTGCTCAGGTGATATTACTCTTTTCGTACTTTCTATTTGTCTATAATAAAGAAACACGTCTTGATTCCCAATATGCTTCTTCTTTATGTTTATGATGTTTGTGTTTGAATTTCATGTATGAATGGATGTCTAAAAGTTCATAACTAACTGCCCTCTTGTATAACATAAAGATGATTTTTGTATAAATATTTGTCCATATACTGCTGCATTCCTTGGAATTGTTGGATTTGCAGGGAAAAGGAGCGAAAGGGACGTGAAGAAGGGTTTGGACCCTTGAGGAACTACCTAAACGTAGGACCTGAGGTACATCCTTGTTACTTTAGAATTAGGTTTTGCTAGCATAATGGCTGTGTGTGTGTATGTTTCTTTGTTTAGACAACTTTCAGTCTGCTAGGGTTCCACCCAAAAGCCCTAGGGGATAAAATCCCTCAACAGAATTGGCGACTCCACTGGGGACAACACTCTTGTTGTTCCGAGTTTGGGTGTTTGTCAAGCCTATCAGGGCTTAGTTGCTTGCTGGTTTATTGTTACTATCTGGTCTGTTCTTGACTTCTGAGTTTTACCAGTTTCTTGAGTTTGTTTTTTATTTTTCCTGAAATATTATATATTCTCTATTTTATTTAGTTACAGAAGCATATAAACGCTTGTTGTCTGAAGTAAACCCGCGTATACGTAGGTTTCCTCAGAAACAGTCGTGTATACACGCAGTCTGCACTAAGTACAATGGCGTATATCTTGCAACTTTCAGGATTTATATTTTTTTGTCTCTGAAGTTTGTTTGGTGCTTTCAGTCAGTTTATAACAATCATTTTTTGTCAGTATCAGTTGTCTGTGTTACAGCAAGCATCCTTACTCCGATTTCTCTCTAATTATAAGGAGTTTTGGTCTTGTTTTGTGTTTGCAAGCTTCATCATCTTTTTTCTAAAAACACGCAAGATTTCTTGATTGGGATCTTGGCCGCTCTAAGTGATCAGAGCAGAAAGATTGTTATCAATCTTTGTGTTCAACTTTGCTTTTTGGTGACTTTTTGTTTGCTTAACGAAATCGATTTTTATGACCATTTACTTCTTCGTTTCATTAAAGTTGTCATTTCATACTTTCTTGAAATTGTCTTTTTGATGTTTTTTGGTCTTTGTTACCAAAGCTTTCCTTGCTACCTTCGATTGTTAAAAAGCCCTTGTTAAACACATTTGTTTTTTGTTGAGTTTTCATTCTTTATAGGGTGTCAAGTTGCAAAAAGTGTTTCTTTCTTGTTGTTTCAATCGCAAAGTGTCAGTTTTTGTTGAGAGAATTTTCAAAAGACTTTTTTGTTACTACTTTGAAGTGAACTTTTTGAAAAGTTTTTGTTTTGCTTTCTTGAACTTTCTTTTCATTTAGTTTCCTTTTGCTGAATGAAAGTGTTTTGTGTTATCTTGAGTTTTGCTTTTAGTATTTAGACGAAATGAATTGTAGTGTCTCATATTCCATCTAAATATTGTAAGTGGCAAAAGAAAATTTGATGAACAAAGCAACTTTCATTTCTTGTTAGAGTAGTTTTCAATCTTGCATCAAGCATTTACTGTTGCATTAGGATAGATTTGCATCTCTTTAGGCATAAAATAGTTTTTTTAACTTTTGAGTGTGAAGTGTGAATGAAAAGAAAAGAAAACAAAAGTTTCTTTCATTAGAAGTTTCCTTTCGAACCCTGTAGAGATTACTTTTCATCGAAAAACAATGAAAAAGTGCATACGCATATAGTTAAGTTTTATTAATCTCTTTTGCATCGAACAAAACACCACTAGTTTCACTTCCATCATCCTTTGACTTAAAGAATAGCCCTTAAAATCAAGTGCTAATTAAAATCACCTAGAACTTTTTCTTTTAATTTAAACACACAAACAAGTTCTAGGATTTTAGGGCCTTGGATTAGGCGAGTGGAGAGTTAACTCTCCAAGGCCATATTAAATGTCAAAAAATAGGAGTTTGATTAACGAGAGAAAATCCAATAGCATTAGGAAGACCAAGAAAGCTCCGGATCTGGGAGTTAAGCACAAGGGTCTGTGAAGACAGGGAAGAGAGATACCCCCTCTCCTACTTGTCCGAACTTACCTCACGACTGTTCCGCCTAGCTTCTGTGACGAGTTGGTATCCTTAGTAGGGAACTACATAGGTGGCTGCTGACGGAAATCCCGTGGCACTTGAGGTCGACGTTGTATCACTCTCAAGATCACTACTGGAGGGCACCCTTGCAAAGCTTGGGGGCTTGCACCGGTGCAGACTGTTGTTAGGAGGTTAGCATAACTTCCTCTGATACCTTCGCTGATAGGCCTGGGCCGTCATCATCCCAGACTATCTTCGGAAGGCCCTTTATTTTCCACTTTCTCGTATTTTGGTGTCTGGTCCTAATCACTCGGAGCGGAAATACTTGGAAGTTTTTTTGACCGGTTGTATCTTTAGGGACTTTATAGTGGGTGCTCTATGCTCTTATTTGGCCTAGCTTTAAATTTTTTGAGTGTTTAGTTAGATTTTAAACAAAGAATTCAGAGTGGCTGACCGATCTCCCAGACGGTCTCGAAGACTTCGTGGTCTCTCGCCACCAAGTTTAGAGCCTTCTCCGAGAAGGCGCAGAGGTAATAATACCGGTGGGTTTTGTCCCACTGCAATTGACGCATCGGGGATTGATCCTCCCCTCGGGGGCATTAGTATTGAAGCAAGGCCCGGTTCTTCCGTGGAACAAGAGAGGAACACTCCAGTTCTTTCTCAAGTTCGCTTACAAGCAGAGGATAATATTGAGGTAGAAGAACTTTCAGAGTCGTTAGCGGCTCTGAATTCTCCCCTACCATCCAGTCATCCACACGTATTGCAATACGTTGGGACTCCGACGCATAGGCCGTCAAGTCTAGGTTACTCTACGCGCTTACCTTTGATGACCACTACTGGAAGCATGGATTCTACTAGTGCTACAACTGTACAGACTCCTATATCTGTACAAGGGGGTGGAACTATTTCCATCCCCTCCGTCTCTTTATTCAGATCTTTTGCTAGCACGTCTTCTGTTGGTTCTACCTCCATTCTGTCCATGAGTGGAAGTTCCCAAACAAATTCTTTCGGTTCTGGGTACTTCCCATTTGGCGCCCATTCACAGGGCATTCCTTCAGCTCCGTTCGGGGCTGCCACATCTATGATGAGTGGGTCGGCTTCGTTCCAAGGTTTTCCATTCGGAAGTGGTCATATACCACATTCCAACCCTACGATAGGATCTATAGTCATTCGCCAACTTAGCCAATATTTTCTTGAACCATTTTCAGTTGCCTGTCCGATATGATGCCGGAACCGAACTACTGGCTACTTTTCGTCAGGATAGGGCAACTCACATTTCTGATCACATTCAGGAATGGAGACGAAGAAAGAGGCTTATTAAAGCCGAAATCCCTCTGGAGTACCGTCCCGAGTGGTTCTTGAAGTCTTTGATACCTGAGATCTCTAAGGATGTCTCTATGTCAGGGGTCTATTCCGAAGAGCAAGCCATTTTTAGGGCCCGACAGTTAGAACTGATCTACTCTCAGTCTGGGATCCTACAAAAGTACTTGCCAGATGCTCCTGGGTCTAAGGTTGATGCAGCTAAGCCGAAGCCAGGTCCCCACGCGGATGGTATTGTTGGGTCAGTAGACACAAATACGGTGAACTTGTTGAATCAATTGCAGTAGTTGTCTTTACAAACTGCTCCTAACAACCAAGTCACATCGTCTAATCCTTCTGCTTCCCAAACTTCTTCAATTAATGCCGTCCAATCTGATAATCCCAAAGGAAGTCAAAATTCTAATGGGAAAAAGAAAGGACGAGGTAAGAAAAAGAACCACGATGGGAAGCCTGAGGCAAACAAATCTGGCAATAATGTTGGTGGGGGTAGAAATGAGTCAAAGAAGAAAGTTAAGTTTCCATGCAAGTTATGCGGTGGAGACCATTGAACTCATCTTTGCCCCAATATTGAACACGCTCAGTGCTTGTTAGGGCAGGAAGGGACTTCTAGTTCCCAAGTTGTGTTAACTAACCCTTTTCCCCAAGGGCAACAACTTCTTGCTGGCGCGAGTTCAAATCCTGGGACCTCCGCAGGAGGCAACCGGGAAGGGGAAAAATCATCGAATGTTTTCACGATGGGTTCTAACGTCCATGTGGCTACTCGGTCACGTGATTATGGTGAAGCTGAAACTTCCAAGGATAAGGTTATTCCTGGAAGTACTGACCTTCATATCGAGCGACCCCCTGTTCAGACTATACCACGGATACCGAAAGGTTCCGCTAAACGCGCGACGATTAATCATAATGCTAGGGCCGCCGCGAATTACTCCATCATGGAGGATCTGGCTCAGATTCCTTTTGCTATGTCTGCTTTAGAGGTTCTCCAGTCATGTCCGGCTCAGAGAAGTGCTTTACTTTCCACCATCGGGGTAGTAGATCCAACTAATTATTTGGTGCTCACTTTTGACATGTTAAATGTCAAAAAGCGACTCTCTCATCACATGGCTTTTCAAGTAAAGTCTAGATACTAGAAAATTAACATTTTTCGAACCGTTATTGATGAAGGGGCTTCCACGTGCGTCATGTCGATGTCATGTTGGAAGGCTATTGGATCGCCTTCGGCCGTTCCTTCACCTACTATCTTGACTACATTCGATGGCCATTCTCATAAGCCGCATGGGATTATCCCGACCTTTCCTATATGTGTTGGGGGGAAGGTCGTTAATATTGAAGTAGAATTTGTAGATGCTAACCTAGAATATAATCTCCTCCTAGGAAGGAACTGGGTATACGAGATGGACGTCATTGTTTCGACTCTGTTTTGTGTCATTTGCTTTCCTCATGAGGGGAAAATTGTAAAGGTGGATCAATTAGATTATTGTCCAGTTGATCCTCAAGCAACTTCCGACTCTACGGTTCCTTTAGTGGATAACCCTTGTCCACCTATTGAGAATCTAGGAGTAGGGATGTATTCCTTGTTGATGGGTGCTTTTGAGTTTCCCTCTCCTATCGCTAAAATCAATGCTATTTCATCATCTAGGGAGTTTTCTCGAGATGCGTTCTTTCGAACTCATTATTTTTTGGACCCCTGGACCTTGCCTTCACCTATGACCACATTAGTTGAAGGAAAAGAGAATGGAATGGCATTTCCTATATCTGCAGCTGAGCTTAGATATCAGTCTATCGTGAACTGTGCAGATGACCATTCTACTCCTTTTTCTGAAGAGGAGCAAGATGGCAATGTGGCCCCCGCTTGGAGCCTTGGTTCTACCTCTGTTTGGACTGCCTGGATTCAGTTTTACCATCGGAAGAAGCAATTCTCGAAGCAATGATGGGTATAGATCGACCTTGGGAAGATTTACACCATCGTTCATACTTTCTTCCTCCATTGCAGGAGGTAGAGTCTAGATTCTCCGAGCTCTGTTCTAGTGATGTTTATACGGTATCAAACCCTTTGGCTCGAGCACACGTTTGTGCCAAAGGTAATATGTCAGTGATTTCAAAAACAATACCTATAAACATCTCTAGGAACCCTAACACAATCGAGAATCTCTTCATCGGAATTGATTGTTCCCCTGAAGAAATTCAAATTTACACCGACCTGTTTAAAGAATTTTGGGATGTATTTGCTTGGTCTTATGAGGAAATGCCTGGCATTGACCCATCTATAGTTCAGCATGAGATCAATACGTACGAAAACGCCAAGCCTGTCCGTCAGAGGCTTCAGCCGGTCAACCCTAGGAAAGCATCAGCTATCAAAGCGGAAGTGGAGAAGCCGCTAAAGGCGGGTTTCATATACCATGTTCCTCTTACTGATTGGGTTTCTAACCCAGTCCGTGTAGATAAAAAGCAAGGAACAATCCGAGTATGCAACGATTTTAGGGACCTAAACAAGGCTTGTCGTAAGGACAATTACCCCACACCATTTATTGATCAAATTATCGACGAGTGTGCGGGTAATGAGATTTTTTCCTTCATGGATGGATTCTCTGGTTATAATCAAATTTCTATCCGTCCTGAAGACCAACATAAGACGGCCTTCATATGTCCCTGGGGTACCTTTGCATATAGAAAGATGCATTTTGGCCTTAAAAACGCTGGAGCTACCTTTCAGCGGGCCATGTCCTATGCTTTCCATGACATCAAGAATGTCATCAAAGCGTACTCAGATGATCTCGTTGCTCGTTCTCGGAAGAGGACTGATCACCCTAGCCACCTTCAAATGGTTTTCGAACGATGTCGTTTTTATAAAATCCGGTTGAATCCCAACAAGTGCGTTTTTGCGGTTACGTCTGGTCGGTTGTTAGGGTTCATTGTGTCAAATGAAGGGATTCAGGTTGATCCCTTCAAGGTTGAGGCAATAGTTCGGTTGCCTCCCCCGTCCTCAATTCGTCAACTTCAGAGTCTTCAGAGGAAGGCTAATTTCTTACGGTGGTTTATAGAAAACTATGCCAAGATCACTAAAGGGTTCATGCGGTTATTACGAAAAGGAGTTCCATTTGTATGGGATGACTTTGCGCAATGATCGTTTGATGCTTTGAAAAAAGAATTAGTCTCTACCCCGCTTTTGAGTCCACCGAACTATGGTAGAGACTTCCTTTTATATCTCGTGGAAGCAGAATCAACCATTGGCCATGTTCTGGTTCAGGAGGACGATGCTCTCACCGAGCACGTGATTTATTATTTGAGCCGAGGTTTAATAGGCCCTGAACTTCGCTATTCTCCGGTAGAGAAATTGGCCTTGGCAACTGTTCATGTTGTCCAGCGGCTCCGTCATTACATCTTGCTACGCAAAAATTTCGTCTTAGCGGCAGTCAATCCATTTCAATTTTTCCTCAGTAGGCGAGTGATTGGGGGCAAATATAATAGATGGATAGTCATCTTGCAAGAATTCGATCTCGAATTCTTGTCAGCCAAGTCTAAGAAATCCATGGTTTTTGCTGAGCTAATTTCTGAGCTGCCTTGTGGAGAGGATACGGTTTATGAGGAAAGTTTTCCCGACGAATATTTAGTCCTTATCTCTTCACTCGACCCTTGGTATGGAGATATCATTATCTATCTCGAGACTTTGAAGTTTCCCTCCACTTTTTCCAAGGATGAACGTCGTAAATTACGTCACCTGGCCAAGAACTATGTTATCATTGGTGATACCTTATACCGTCAAGGGGTTGATTCAATCCTTCGGTGTTGTTTAAACTTGGAAAAAGCAGAGTCTTTGCTTAATGATTGCCACAATGGAGCTTGTGGTGATCATCTATCAGGGCATGCTACAGCCCAGCGCATCTTGCGTGCCGGATATTTTTGGCCTTCACTTTCTAAAGACTGTGTGGAAGCGGTCAAACGTTGCCACCCTTGTCAGATCTTTACTCGAAAGATGCGTGCTCATCCAGCTCCTCTTTTTCCCATTGTCACAGTCGGTCCTTTTACTAAGTGGGGTATTAATTTTACAACTTGTAATCCGCCTTCAGCAACGAATCACAAGTACATTATTGTGGCGGTAGACTACTTTACAAAGTGGGCCAAAGCCATGCCCACTTATAAAAATGATAGAGACATGGCAGCTTTGTTTCTCTTCAATCAGGTTATCTCAAGTTTCGGTGTCCCGAGAGAGATTGTCACTGATCATGGAAGTCACTTCCAGAATCAACTCATGTTCGAATTGGCCCTTAAATTAGGTTTCCGTCAAGAGCATTCGTCTCCTTATTATCCTCAGGCCAATGGGCAGGTCAAGGAAGTCATTAAAAATCTTAAGACGATACTCCAATGGACAATCGACAAAAATTGGTCCAATTGGCACGTTATGTTGTATTCAGCTCATTGGGCATACCGGACCTCCGTAAAGACTGCTACTGGTTTTACACCTTTTCAGTTAGTTTACGGGATGGAATCAATCTTTCCAATCGAATGTGAAATTCCGTCTCTCAACTTAGTAGTAGAGCTCCTTCCAGAGACTTCGAGTCTCGAAGAGCGCCTCCTTCACTTGGAACATCTCGATGAGAAGCGTCGAGATGCCGCCATGATGAATGAGGCCCATAAGAAAAGGGTAAAAACACAGCATGATAAATCTGTACGTCCTCGGGCCTTTTCTGAAGGCGACCTTGTCTTGGTCTACGACCAAGATAAAGATGCCTTGGGGGTATGCAAGTTTAAGCCTATGTCGTACGGTCCTTTCATTATTAAACAAGTTTTAGAAAAAGGATCATATGAGTTAATCGATTTTGAGGGAAACAAGCTGGCGGAGCCCCAAAACGGGCTCTACCTAAAGAAGTAATTTGCTTAAGTAGAAGTTAGGCAATGGCTTCTTTGTAAATTATGTATATTTGTACATATATTATCGAGAGTTTTGTGATGTCAACAATTTTTGGTCTGCTATTGCAGGTATCGATGGATGACTTGGTTTATTTTGGGTTCGCAGATGGTGCTAGTCAGCACACTCGGAATCTCGCTTCCGTAGCTTGGGTACTTTATTATCCAACTAGTCAATTGATGGTATCAAGAGGTGTATGCATTGGTCCTGCTTCGAATAATATGGCTGACTATACTACCATTATTAATTTACTATCCGAGGCAATCTCTTATGGGATCGACTCGTTAGTAGTGTATCTTGATTCTCAATTGATAGTGTCTCAATTAAATAATATTTATCGGGTAAGGGATCCATGTTTATATCGCCGGTATTTAAGAGTGAGGTTGTTGCAAAGATCATTTGTTTATATTAATTATTTACACATTCCAAGATCTCATAATTGGTTAGCTGATTCTATCGCTAATCAAGCATTAGACTGGCACATCAATCATTCATCATAAAATCAAAGCATCGAAAATTCAAACTCTATATATATATATCATCATAAAAGTATCTCGAGTGTACATATGTCGTCCAAAAAATATACAAAATTGGGACTCAAATGCGCATAATCATATCCGGCATATCTAATGCCACGGCTCAGGATGAGCGGCCAAGTAGTTAGCTATTGCGTTGGCTACACTCCGAAAAGTGCGAACCCAGTCACATGGCATGCCAACCACATGACGCTGCATATCCTCTGGAAGGTCCTCTATAGCAGCCATCGGTAGTCGACAGCTCACTCTAGTCAGGTGTCGCTGGACGTTGTGTAGAGTCTGTTTCGTCTCAGCAGCCGCCTCTTCGGCTCCTCGGTCACGCCATTTGTGCCATGGGAGTCCATCTGGTCGTACTGGCTCAATATCTAGATCATGATCATCATATTAGTCATTTGAATCTCATCAAAAAATAGTTTCCAAAATGCATCATTATATTTGAAAAATCCAAAAAAAACATAAAATAAAAAAAAATCTTACCGATCTTGCACCACGCTGCATCTGGCGGTAAAGGTAGGTCAGGATCTCCTCGGAACTCCATCCCGGCATAGGGGTATTCGTCTATGGCGATGACCTGCTCATCCCACCAGGTGAAGAAATCATCTTCGAATGCAGTCCTAGGAACCTCCCCACCCCCAGACGTTTCATCAGATCAGCCCACTGGCCCATGCGTGGATCGCGTGGGGTGCTGATGGAAACCGCTACCCTGGGGCGGAGTGCATGAATCCTCTTGAAGAAAAAGGTGCACAAGATAGTCGCGTAGCCCAAGTTTTTGATCTGTCCCCTCTTAATGGAAGTAAGCTGGCTCTTCATGCCGGCCAGAAGAGGAGTGCACCAGTCAAACACTGTAGTGAGACAATCCACTGCCACGCTGATGTTGATCCGTGATGCCTGATGTAGTGAGGATGATCCATTCACTTGAGCTATAGTGAACAGGATGATGTGTAGTGATAAGCTCTCCACGTGTGCAATGGAGATCTGGCTCCCAATTTTCTTGGGATGTCCCGGGCAGTATATCTATACATAGTCCTTTATAGTGAGGCTACTCCGTGTCCTGCCCCGGGACTGTACTACCTCTCCCCTTAGGGAAAGGCCCATGATAAAATATATGTCCTCCACATCCACTCTAAGTGGCATCTGATCAATCATGAAGGCTTCCTCATCGACATTCCAATAGTAAATGAGCATTTCAAGCAGTCGCGCATTGGCTTTCATGTTCGGCAGTTTGAAGAATTTGAGAAAGTCGCATCCTCGTAAAGCATCCAAGGCTTGAGGATCATTCATAACCTCATTATCAACTGCTGCATGTTCCCTTTCACGCCATGTGATCAGCATCCTGAGGAAAAATTGAAGTTTCAACCATTAGTTTTCATTTAAATTAGCTCACGGCGTATACGCGGGTTGCTCTATACACAGCCGCGTATAGGGCCCGAGTGTACGCAGGTTTCATATTATCAACCCGCATATACACCGCGGTGAAATTTTGATCAATAGTTCAACGGTGAAACATCACTGGAAAACCTTAAAATTAATCACAATGGATTGCAAGCTAAGTTTAAGGGTTACCTCGAAGATTTTGTGGAATTTGAACAGTCGAAATTGCACACGAGAAATTTTCTCCTTTTGCTCCAAATATTTGCTCTCCAACTCAAATGGTAACAATGGTGAGTCCAAAATCCTTTTTATAAGTTTTTAAAATGCAAAATTTTTTCAAAATTTCATTTTGTTTGGTTTCATATGACTTTTAACTTGGGAGCTTGGAGTGTCGAGATTGGTTTGCTTTTCAGGACATTTTGGACATTTTTCGACTTTTTCGAGACGGTTCCATGACTGCTGACTTGTCATAGCAGGTATCATTTCTTTCACTGGCATAGAGGTTACGGACATCACTCTTTCGTTGCATTACACATACTAGCCTTCATCAGTCGATACATCTACCATAGCGTCGATCCCATCATGTTATGGTTCGTAAGCCATCTTCACTCGCCGATTTTTTAAATCATGACACGATTGTAGAGCCATCCTTTACATGGGCATCGTAGTTAGCACCTCACTGACATTTGTTGCCCATGCTGCTTCAATTTGAGTAGGCTCAGGAGTCCTCTGTAGTCCCTCCATGACTTATGTGTTGAAGACTCATTCCTCTTAGCTTCTTCACTTTGTTCTGGGCTTATACCCTAGAGGCTCCTTTGTGTTGAGTTGTACTGCTGCATTGGATATTGACCATTTGCACCTTTTGGCCTAGAGCTGGCTTCACTTGGGCTCGTGTTTAAGCCAATTTTTGACCATGACGACTGCAAAAATCAACCTTGCATACCTTTGACTTCTGCAACTTGACACACCTTCACCCGTGGAAAGAACATACCTTTGAGTGTCACTGACCAATTTTCGCCTCCCTGCATTAAGCATAAGAATGTTCCCCTCCCAAGAACTAGATCATATGTTTCATCGACACTCGTTCTTTCCACTATACCATAACATTATTTTATTATTTTTCGAGCTTAACAGAAGAAGACAAAAAAATTAAATATTCGAAAAAGAGCGGGAATGGGATAGTACTTCCATCTATTATTGGCAGCTAGAGTGAGTCGTGTCGCCCTTGAAGAAAGCAGTCAAAACAAAGTCTCCTCCGCTTGGGTGGGATTTAGTTTGACTTAGGTACACCTTAACCTTTGTTATTGAGTCAGTTCTCCCCCGATTGGTTATCTCTTCCAATCATATGGAGGGTTCTTTCATGCCTCCTGCATGGCGAACTTATACAGATTCATTATATGCTGCCATAGTCACATTGGGTCGTGCTTTTGTTCAAGGGAAGTTAGCCTGAGTCGGCCTCTCTGCGGTGTCTCTTGACTCATTTTTCAGTCGGCCATCCCAGTTGTCAGTGTCATGTCTATCATCACATCAGTTATATTGGTCCTTTACTCGTGCCGGTTTGAGAAGGTCCCCATTGACTTCTTGCTGGCTGGTCTTGTCCTTATCGACGACGACATCTTGCTCTAAGGGCAGGCCTATAGTTGCACCCTGGCCCTATTTTCATTACTGATAGGTCACCTTGTGCTCAGCATCAATCAGTATCATGGGTCTTTGACTGAGTGGTTTCCCTTGTGTTCGACGTCAGCTTACATTATCACACATTGGCATTTGTGCAGTACCTTGGTTTCCATTTGACCCTATTGGTGGATACCTCGCCTCTTTGTCAGCTTTCATTATTGGTTGGTTCAGAGGGTTTCTGCCATGCGCTAGCTACATCTTGTGTACGTCGGAAACGTACTTCGGTTTGGTTACTACATATTTTTTCATCCGATTCCTTCCACATTATTGGCCTACGGGTTACACTCACGCTAGATTGATGAAGGATGCCTTAATGCCTTCCTTCTAGCGGATCTTTCCCTATCGACTCCGACTCATTGCTCTGGGGCAGAGATCTAAAGTCCATTTGGCATTACCTTGGGGTTTGGAGTCATTAGTGGCATATCCTTCGCTATCGATAGTGGGAAACTATCATTGTCTCCTGGTCGATAGATTCTTACAGGTATTCGACTTCAGCTCATTTATTCACACTTGTTAGTTTGTACTGGGTATCTTGACGCTCATTATCATTATTGGTGAGTAGTCTCGCGTTTGTTAACGGTATACATCAATGACTAGTAATCAAATTATTTCTCACATGGTCAACTTCAGATCATTTATTCCCGTGGTGTAGAAATGTACCACGGCAGTCGGTGAAGACCTCAGGTTGTATCAACATTCATTGGTTCACTTGACAATTGTTCCTGTTGCTGCTAGTTGATACCACTCCACCTTATATGTTGCAGTCATTCATGGTGACATTCTATATGCTGGCACCCGAGTTTGCAGTGTAGTACCATCCTTATCCATCATGTTCAGTTGGTACCTTTTGGGATCAATCTTTGATATCAGTGATCCGTTGTATCTTTCAGCATCATTGACAGTTTTATATGTGATATTCAGACATGTACTTGTCGATTCATGATCAGATGATCATTATGTATTTTCCAGTATTTATACTTGAACTTAGCGGATCCGCTTGTACTGATATGCGGACATGTTTTTTTTTCTCTGAGCATGGGTATGCCCGCCTCAGACGGTGTTTCTTTCTGATCTTCTTTTGTGGCTTGGCAGGCTGAATTCTGGTGAAGTACTCCTCGGTCTTTGGCAGATTTCCTTTCCATGTACTTGCTTAATATATTTCGGCCATCATTTACCCCTTCTGACATCATATATTAGGGGGCATCTGTTATAGCTCCAAATCTCACTATTATGGTTTGTGATGCTGCACTCATGGCCTAGGGCAACCCCTCCTTCCAGACCTGGTCCAAAATCTAAAAAACAGTGTTTTATTCCCTGTATGCAACATTGCCCTGGGTTAAATGCATGTATACATGGGTTCATATATACCCAACCCGCGTATATGTATTAAAACACTTGAAAAAATATAAAACTCCTTATTTTTGGGCAGAGATCGCGGGTTTTACCTGCTGATCACCTGTTAGTGCCCGTGGCCTCAACTGTTCCCAACCAATTCCTAACTAAAAAACTACTTCGGAATTCGTATAAGAAGACATCAAAGTGAAGGCCTAAGGGAGGAGAGAAGAGAGAGAAAGGTTATTATACTGAGATTTCCCCCCTGATCAGGTCTGAAGACCCTTGTGCCTTCTGCACTTCCCCCATTTTTACAGGAAACCCTTGTTTCCTTGTGATTTGATGTTCATCCCTTATTTATGGCATCATGGAGTGAGTCTTGGAAGGAGATATGCTAGAGGCGTGAGGCGGGACGGATCCAGAAGGAGGCTGAGCTTGGAGCCTGCAAAGGTTGCTAAGGTGATATTACTCTTTTTGTACTTTCTATTTGTCTATAATAAAGAAACACATCTTGATTCTCGATATGCTTATTCTTTATGTTTATGATGTTCATGTTTGAATTTCATGTATGAATGGATGTCTAAAAGTTCATAACTAACTTCCTTGTTGTATAACATAAAGATATTTTTGTATAAATCTTTGTCCATATACTGTTGCATTCTTTGGAATTGTTGGTTTTGGAGGGCAAAGGAGCGAAAGGGACGTGAAGAAGGGTTTGGACCCTTGAGGAACTACCCAAACGTAGGACGTGAGGTACGTCCTTCTTAGTTTAGAATTAACTTTTGCTAGCATAATGGCTGTGTGTGTGCATGTTTCTTTGTTTAGACAACTTTCAGTCTGCTAGGGTTCCACCCAAAAGCCCTAGGGGATAAAATCCCTCAACACCAAGAAAGTCGGTAAGTCTCTTATCATTCTTGCTCTTTATGTTGATGATATTATCCTTACTAGTAGTGGTCCCAACCTTATAAACCATGTGAAGTCGAGCCTAAAAAAGTAGTTTGAAATGACACACTTAGGGCTCTTGCATTATTTTATTGGTCTTCAAGTCTTGCAATTCAAACAAGGTATTTACCTTTCCATGTTCAAGTATGACTATGATCTTCTATTCCACTTTCACATGGAAGATTTTAATCCAACCCCTTCTCCCTTGTAGTTTGGACTCAAACCTTTTGTCACTTCTACTTCCCGTGAAGTTGATTCTACCCTATACCGTTAGCTTGTTGGAAACCTTTTGTATCTCACCCATACTCACGTTTACCTTTCCTTTGTTGTTGGCCTTGTTTCTCAATTTATGCAATACCCACATGAAATTCGTTGGAAAGAAGATAAAAGAATACTTCATTATTTTCGAGGAACAGTTAAGCTTTGGATTCATTAAAGTGTAGACGAATCTCATGGTTGGTTGGCTTCACTTATTCTGATTCAATTGGTGACTGTGATGATCGGAAGTCTACTCCGGGTTATGAATTCACTCTTTGTTCTTGACCTCTTACATGGGATTGTAAGAAAAAAAGTGCCATTTCTCTTTTTTCAGTAGAAAAAAAGTATCATGGCATCATTGAAGCTAGTAAGGAAGCCCCATGACTTCAGTAGATCCTCTTAGAGTTTCGTTTCCAACAACAACATCTTACTACACTTTTGTGTGACAATCAAAGCGCCATTCAACTATGTAAAGGTCTAGTCCAACATTAATGCAACAAACACATTGAACTGTGCATGCACTTCATTAGAAATCTCATTCATGCTCATCTTCTTGAAGTGTAATATTGTACAACCGATGACCAAGTTGGAGACATCTTTACAAAGGCTCTCACAGAGGTGAAGTTTACTAAACTTCAATTTATGGTTGGAGTTCACAAAGTTGACACTAAGGGGGGATTTTCTCTAATGCCACCTTCCTTCTCCTATTATGGCATCTTTGTAAATCCTTCAATCCACTCCCAAGTTGTTCTTAAGAGGGAATGTTAGGATATTTCGACACATTGGAAACAATTAAGTACAACTTGGTCTAGTTTATAGTTACGTAGAGTGTGTTTATTTAATATGTACTTTTGTAACTTACAATTGTACAATCACGATATGTTCTAGACATAAGTGATCCAACGATTCATTATCTCCTCAGTATTACCGATACTTGATCTATGGTTTAACACACGATTGAGCCATGATCTCTATTTAAAGAGCATAGAGGGTCATATGTTAGGTGATAGTTCATGAGAGAAGCTTATGTAAATTTTATTTCTTTGACATTACTAAATTTCCTGAAGTGGCCATGTTGGCTCACGCCATCAACTATTTCCCTCTTTGAGGGTTTTAACCACCTCAAGAATATTGGTGTACTCATGTGATGCGTTTGTGAGCAGTGTCCTTTGGTCTTCTATCTATGGAACTTACTTTGTAAATTCCCACAAAAATCACATGGTAGATTTTCCACAAATATTGCAATGAATTACAAGATTTGTAAAGTATTTATTATTATTATTTATATTGATGCATATAATTATCAAGATAACTTTTCATTTTTTTCAATTACTATAAAATTTATTATTTTTTCTATCTAACCCAACATTAACTTTATAATTCACATGAAAAATTAATATGAAGTATAACATTTTTATATCATTTACTGATTTACTTGTTATTTATTTTAGTTATGTCCATACATACATATAGTTAAGAAGACAAGTTTTCATTTGATCAATTATTATAAAATTCAATAGCTTTCATATGTTACTTACTCTTAATTTTATAATTGAAATATTGTGCTAAAAAATAAAAATATGGCATAAAAAATAATATAAACTAGAACATTTGTATAAGATTTTCTTTTTTCTTTATTTGTATTTTATTTATGTTTATACATATAACTAAAAATATAATTTTTCATTGTATTTATAGTTGTGTCCAAAAACACTATAGAGCTCAATATGAGAGAGATGTTTTCACATAGCACATTAGCAAATGAAAAAAATAACAAAAAAATTGATGTCATGCATAAATAAAATACTCACTCTAGAGCTCAATATGGGAGATATGTTGTCATGTAGTACATTAGCCAATTAAAAATAGTAATAGAAAAAATTGATGTCCTTCACAAATAAAATACTCGAATTTCTCTTTAATTTTACAACTTTACAAGAGATGTAGAGTAGTTGGAAGCAAAAAAACTTAAATTAAGTTTTAGTACAAGGAAAATATGTAATTTATCTACTTTGAAGTTGATAGAATGTAATATTATCGATATTAAGTGACCTATGATATCTTAGTTACTTAATATGGTGTTGACATAAAACAAGTATAGATCCATTTTAACCACCAATCTACTAAGATCCATTTTTACCACGGATCTATCAAGAACTAAGAGCCTACATAGATCAAATTTCAAACTTCAAGAAAAATGTACGAGTGATGAATGTTAATCCCTTTTATTTCTTGGTAAATATGTGATGACGATAATGATAAAGATGATGGTTAACGTCCGCTAAGACCGAACTTTGGTCTATGAGACCTAAAGAAACGAATTATTTATTTTGATTTAAGATTTTATTCGTATGATCAAAAAGCTTGGAGAGAACCCTCTCGAGCTCAGTGTAATTTTGACATTGTAAAGGCTAGGAAGGTTAGTATTGCAACAATGATTTTGAAACTAAGATCTAATGTGGTTGTACGCAGGGCACTCTAAGAGGAAGTGATTTTCATCCTTGATGTTCGTATTCTCATAGAGATGGCAGACCCTTTCCATCCATGGTGTTTTAGGAACTGCCCAATGACCTGTTTCACTATGGAGCTCCTCAGAGTTTGTTCTACTCTTGCCTATATTAATTTTTTTCTTTGAGCTAGTTAAAACAGAGAGATACTTTTGATCTTCTAGGGTGGGGTTGATGACCTCATTATAATATCTTAATTTTCTTTTAGCTACTAAATCTTTCTCACCCCAAATTTTTTCTTTGAATGTAGAAGTAACATTATTTTTAATGTTATCAATGTTTCGCATGCAACATTCTCGTCAATCTCCCAATGGTTTAACCAGGCCCTAGTGTCTTTATACCAACCTCGTTTGAATCTTAGGTGATTTTGGATGGAATTTAAAGCTAACTTAGGAAGTCTATGGTCTCATATGATATTGAGTTTGTGCTTGTACAATAGAAGCCTAGTCATAGCTAGGCTCTCAATACGGGAAAGACCCAGTTCTATAAGGAGAATAGGATAGGGTGTGTTGCTTTTATTTTTGAGGTTATATGTTATAAAAAGCTTCTCGATTTGCTCAATATTTCTCGAGGATTCTCTAGATATGCTACAACCCCAAACCTCACATCCATATAAGATAACCGGAGTGACTAAAGTTTCAAAGAATAATTTCTTTCTATCCCACATTACGAGGTTTTCCATTTTACAATTATTTTCAAGACAAAAATAAGCTTTCCATCCTCCATTAATCCTTTTCCGAATGCTATAGTTCGAGTTGTGCTTGTGATGAATATCAATTCGTAGGTTCTTGTAGGAAGACACTTCCTCCAAGTTACTATTTTCATACATAAAATTAGCATAAGTGTCCTTGGGCCTCTTGGAGTAAAATGAAACACTAATGAAATACATATTTTTGCTTTAATTGAACGAATTTACTTATCTCAGCTGGTATGAAATGGAATGAAATTCTGAGATTCACCTGCATTGTTTTTAGGTCTTATCAATGACCAAATTAGGGACAAAGGTTTCCACTTCTTTCATTGGTCATCCTGGCATGAACGGATCATTTTAGTAATTTCTGTTGATTTCTCCTACCACAAACAATGCGTCTGCAAAATTCTTGTCATAATCTATAGGCTTTGACAAAATTAGTTATAGCTTTGAATTCATTATAACTAGAGGTTAATGAATTCATTGAATGAGTGAAATTTAGCTAAATCATATTATAAATATTATATTATAGATATTTGGAAAAAAAAATAGTGGTACTCTAAAAGCTGTAATAAAAACTATTATTTAATTTAGAGAACAGTGTTTCTGATCAATCACATTCTAAAAATTAAGTACCAGTTAATATGATTTATGTTCAAGAGAAAGTGAAAAAATGAGAAAGTGAAAAAAATGAAATTTGCTACCAAGAGACTAGGTTCCAAGGTCCTCTCTCCAGCCACTGTGATGTTAACACTGCTGGTGTTAGGGCTACTTCCATCCACTTCCTAGTTATTAATGTTCCTATGATATGGAGCCACGAAAGGTAGAATTTAAGCTTGATCTATAAAATATGGAATGTAATTAGTTGAGGACTGCGAAAACATAAAAAAATTGCTTATTCAGTAGAAGGTTCCAACATATGCATATAATCCACCACTAATTGACGATGTGAAAGCCAACATGTTGTTCTATTAAAATAGGTTTCACCGTAAGAGGATCTACTGATTTTTCCAGCGGCTGCGAGGTTTTGAGGCTAAGCAGCTCCCAGTGTCAGCCAATGAATCTCCAAAACTGTAAATTTCAATGTGATAATTTATCATTACACAACTGGAAGACAAGGAACAGGAATGTAAGTAGATTATCACAATAAATTGATAAATTGATAAGTAGAAATATAAATTAACCTTAAGTTTTATTGTGGAAAATTGAAACATTATTACATACAAAGGGTTTTAATACAATATTTAGGATTTTAATACAATATTTAGGATAATGTTTGAGAAAATTGTCTTAACTAGACCAAAAAAAAGAAATTGGATACTGTCTTAAATATAGTGTTTAAGCTTCTCTCAAATTATTATTTTAAAAAAAGTTTCTATAAATACAATACAGAACACAATTATTATTGTCCTTTGAGAGAATAATTTTTGTCTCTTGGGAGACAATCATTTTTGTCTGTAGAGAGACAATAGTACTTGTGTTCTATATTATCTTTATAGAGACAAGTTTTTAAGACAATCACTTGAGGCACCAGTTTATAGACAATAATTAAGACAATTTCCAATTTCTTTTTTATCTCAAGTTTTGACCATTCACTTTTACACACAATAGCTATCATTAAAGATATATTGTATCTATAGAGAGTCTATGTCCTAAATCTAGATTATTACAACATGTCTTTAATCAAAGTTATTGTTCTATATAGACAACAAAAGAAATCTCTTTCTAGACAAAATATACAATATGAATCATTTTGTTTTTGTAGTGATTAATTCATGTTAGAGGGCCATGGAATAGAACCACCAACCTCCTTGGAAAGCAGTTTCTCTTCCATTGAGCTAGCACTGTTTAAAGAAACTTGTTGAATCAATTCAAGTAAAAAAAAATCATTTGAGTTTCATAAATTTATCTTTTAAATACAAGATTAAAACTACATCCCATACCTCTTTCACAACAAACATTGACAAATACCTTGGAGACGTCTAAAATGAAAATGGCATCAAAAGTAATTACTCTTCTTCTAAGCTATCAAAATCACTGCCTTCAAAACATAATGGTCTATGGTTTCTCACATTTTATAGTCAAATGGATGGTGGATAGATATGAGGTCTCAAATTCAGCTCAAATTAGTGACTTGATTTTTGGAGGTTAGTGTTTGAGTAGTGTCTAATCTTATCCAAACTGTATCCACTAACATTGATCTGCAATATCTAAGATTGGCCATCTAGTTATCACTGATAGTTTTTGTTCTAAAATTTTGAAAATGAGTGTTCCTATACCCATACATATTTCAGAAATTTTTACCTCTTTGTCCTTCCACACAAATTTGTTTGATGTAATTCCTCTATTATGATCTCTAAGCATTGTTTCAGCTAAAAACAAAGATTATAAAATAAAGATAAACAACCAACTTAAGCACTGCTTCCCAAAGAAGATCTTGAAAGGAAACATATATTTACACATGAGATAAATATGCTCAACATGACCATTTTTTGATATAATAATAAACCCTTATATCCACATACAAAGACGTAGTGTTGGGCATTGAAAACTACACTCACAATAGTGCCTACCACTTATCTGTTTCCACTCCACATCAAGTAGCTAAGTCCTACCAAACAATTCTTAGTTTGGAATGACCATCCAAAACAGAGGTTTGATGAACTATTTACTCATGTATCAAATATACATAATCTATTTTATTCCTCTAGAATGATGCACCCTAAGTAATAATCGCATTGGCATATATATATATGACCGCATTAGGAACCTGTCACTAGTAATCCTCTCATGTACAGCCAAAGTTATGCATTCATACTATTAAAAGAACTAAATGTACAAATTACTCATTCTTATCGTGAACTCTGTTCTAAGCACATTCATTATGAGTTCATACTCCTCTACAATAATTCTTTAAGTAGGGCTCTCAACTCAGGTTGTAGTAGAGATTCAAATTTTAACAAAAATATCCTTGAGCACCCCAAGATTTAACAGGTTGGCCAAATATAAATAATATAATATTTAAGCACTTATTCTCTCTATATGTAAGCACTCATTATCTCTCAACTTACATTATCTTAAGTTATTCAATCATAATTTTCTTTTAATCACCACTGAATGCACCACAAATCACCAATGAATTCCTCACGTTTCACAAAGGTCGAGCGAAATATGACATTTGAAATACACAGAAGTTTTGAATGAGCTTGCACCAATCATTTCTCACGCTCTCAACCACTCGATAATTGTTTTTTTATTAAATAAATGTGACATGCCCAACACACTAAATGTAAGAATTTCACCAAAAACATAAATTCCATACAATTTCTTTTTTATTAAATAAACGTGACATGCCCAACACACTAAATGTAAGAATTTCACCAAAAACATAAATTCCATACAATTTCTTGGGGCCTACGTGCCTTTATGGATTTCCGCTTTGCTCATAGAGGGTGAACTCACTTTTAATTGTAAACCTTTATAAAACCTTTACATGCCTATTCGACATGCACAAATGCTTCTCTACGTTTTGACCATTCAATCTATTCTCTACACTCCTCAAGTCAATAATTTATAATTGGTTTTGCATAAATCAATGAAAAATCACATACCTTTCAACTGAGGCTAAGATTTTCAACGGATCTTGTCCGTGGTGATTTTCCTTCAGCTTTTAATACAAATCCTCATCAACTATGAGATCTTGACTCTCAATCTCTCCCATTAATTACACCGCCATGTCATTATCATCACCCTCTTGATTAAATAGAGATTAAATATGTATTCATAAACGAATACACAGGCCAATGAATCCTGCAACCGGATTCATGTGCTTGTCTCTCTTCAGACACATTCATTTAGATAAGGTCCTCTCTTATTCCACAAATTCATTTATATGGAAATTGGCAACACATAAAATAGCCCACAAACATCAAACATTTCACCTGAAGCAAGAACTGGAAATGTAAAAAATTATGCTTTATATTAGAAAATATTCGAAAAAAACAATCGAATTTCAAAGCATACCAAAAAGATTTCCGAAATTATGACATAATATCTCAATCTAAGAACAGATATAGAAAAGATAAGCATCCACAGTGACACCAATCAACCAAAGGATACTCCATTCATGCAGAAGCATCCTTGGATTTGACCCAATGGCATCACCCAAGAAGATTTGTTTTCCTGTTGGTTTAAATGTCTGAGTTAGTTTGTTTGGCAGTTCGAAATTAGGATGTGAGTAGTTATGTTGCTGCAGAAGACTAAATGTCATAGCTACTAATGTTTTCAATTCAAAACAAGTGGAAGCCTGCTGAAATCCATGGAACCAAGAATTCTTGTTGTGGAAGCAAGATATGGGTACTGGAACCTTATGCTAAGGATTGGGTGGAATGGTTATTTGGAACAATTGTCGGAGAGCGCTGAATTCAAACCGTCATTATCATGACAATTCGTGAAATTCAACGCAGACCAGCGGAATTCTCTATTCAAATCTTGTGCCCTCGTCTAAATTAAGGCGTATTTGACGGTGTTTTCGCTGTTTTTTCAACATTTTAGTATTTAATTTCATCATTGTGTACTATCCAGTTTTTGCATGCTCGTGTGTTGTAAATTGACGCGTACTGATCGCACTAGGCAATGTTTCTTAAGTTTTAACTAGGCATGGAAAACGATAAAACTCCACATTTCAATGCCTCCTCTGTCATGTATGTCTCACGCAATAGTTTCACGCACATGTTACTGGATATGAGTCAAGGTGAATTTCAGAGTTCACCATTCGTCATCAATGGCCCATGAGTACCTTAAATATGTAGAATAACAGAGAAGTAAAGACAGATAAAACTGATGAAAAGAATAACAGAAAGTAGATACGCCAAGATCTTGAAGAAACTGAATTCTTGATTGAATGAATTTAATACTCTTGAGTGATACGATTCATGTGTTATTACATTATTTATATCCTATCTAACATTACATAACTGAATATATCCTTTATGGTTACATAACTGGACGGAACCACCTAACTACAATACAGTTAAACAGTTAAAGACCTAAATAAATTCGTTGTCAAAACTAACAAACTCCACCTTGACAACAATTTTCTAATTTCTTGTCCATGCCCATTCATCATCTTTTCTGCAAGCCAAGAGAAGCTAAGCACCACTGCAACTTCTCTACTCTTACTCGCTTTGTGAATATGTCTGCACAATTCTCTGGTGTATGGACCTTTTTAAGAGCTACTTTTCCGCCATCGATCACATGTCTCAGAAAATGATACCTTACATCAATGTGGTTGGTTCTGCTATGATAGGCAGGATTTGTAGCCAAGTGAATAGCACTTTGACTATCACAAAGTACATCCACTTTCTCCTACTTTCTTCCAATTTCATCTAGCAGACCCTTTAACGAGATTGCTTCTTTAGTGGCATCTGAGGTAGCTTTATATTCTGCTTCAGTAGTGGACAACTCAACAGTTTCTTGAAGCTTTGACATCCAACTAATCGCTCCACCTGCAAGAGTAAAGACATAACCTGTAGTAGATCTTCTTTTGTCCAAATCACCTGCATAGTCAGCATCTACATATCCGCAGACTGATCCTTCACTACCATTAAAGACGATGCAACGGTCACTTGTGCTTCTTAGATATCGAAGCACCCATTTCACTGCTTGCCAATGTTCTTTACCTGGATTTGCCATGAACCTGCTGACAACTCC
>APFE031209142.1:2941-36508 GCA_000404065.3 Pinus taeda
AAATGTGTCCTCCAATGTGTGACAGCGGGGGCGTAACAAGGACGGTGACCAAGGGTGACAAATTACTGCGTAACACATCCTTATAGGGGAAAGGAGCCCAAACTGACATCCTTGACCCCAACCAACCAAACCATTTACTAGACTTTCGTTATGAAGCTTCTAGAGTTGGAAGCTTCGACCCTTTATTTAAAAAACTTTCTATAAGAGGGCCGAAGCGACTCAAACAAATCTCAGTCACTCCAGTTGGCACTAGGGACAGTGTTAATCCCTGCATATCGATGCGAGGAGGACAAGGGCCATTAGCGCCGGTCTGGTAAACTGGGGAAAAAAAAAGATTTTGGGGAAATGGTGCAAGAGGGAATTGTTCTGCTTATGAAGAGGGACACAATGAGAGTTTCTTCATGAAAGGAAAGCATGTAGGGTTCACTGTAGAGGTCCTCTAGGATCAAGAAATGGGTAGTACAGAGACAGTGAGAAAATGTTGTGTAAAAGATGCCCCCTAAAGCGTGAAGGTTGAACTAGAGTGAGGGATAAAATTCTTTATGAACCAGTGCAGGGAATTGTAGTCTGTCATTGGAAAACCTGCAAGCAAGCACATATACATATACATAATTGAAGGCTCTGTCAAATGATACATGAATCGTGGTATGGCTGCAGCCATCCAGAGAATGATCATGTAAATGGATCTAGGCATGGGCGCAACCATCCATTTGAAAGAGACATGTACATAATCATGTCACACCGCTTCGCACTCTGGACTTTGGTAATATGAGCCTAGGGTCTTGCACTCCAACACGACCCGATCAAAGTACAAATCCTAACATGTGAATTGATGTGTTGATGTCAAACATGCTAGAAATTCGATTGATTACCAGTGAATGATGTAAATTGTTAACAAGCACGAGAGAAACCACCAATAATGACAATGGTCCTCAAGGTACTATCAGCACAATCCACGAAATGTGAATAGAGGAACTGAAGTAGAACACCTGTGAAATCACTCAATCGAAAGCCAATGATGTGAACTTGTCTTCGAGTGCGAAGAACTTTCCATTAGGGTATGTAAGCTCGATGGTACTGGAAGGGAGTCTCTTGGTCAACTTCCCAGATAATTAGTTGAAGTTGATAGGAAACGACTGTGTCAAAGGAGGGCCATAATGTGTCCCACATCATCGACATGAGACAACAGGATGCAAAATTATTTTGGGTGATACAAAGAATCAGAGGTAAGTGTAACTGTAGAAGGAAAAATCTTGGACATATCGACGAAACAACTAGAAGTTGGGCAGCGTTTGGATCCATAGGATCGGTGGTCACGACGACGTGGCAGAGATCAAATGGAAGGCAAAAATGAATGGTCCAACCTAGGAAGGTCAATGATACAAAGGAGGATATCCCAACCTAACACAAAGCAGAAAGTTCATGTTTAAGAGTGAGCTACGGACACAAATAATTAGATTTCCAAATTTCCCCCCACCATTCCTGGTAGGTACCCCAATTATTTTTTGATCGCAAGCTTGAAGGGGATAACATATGCTTGCACTGTAAGTTCATCCTTTAGATGAATCCAATGTTGTTTAATATTTTAATGAGTCCGACAAAGGTGTAACTCAATATCTTTTTCATGTTTAGAGAGTTTGAAAAAAACATGGAAAAGAAAACTCCACGTGGTCCCTTTTCGTACATTTGTGTCTCTTGAGCCCGAAAAGGTAGAAAACGATACTCGAGAGAACCACTTGACCATTTCAATAAAGGAGTACCTTTTTTGTAAATAGTGCATCCCAACCCGAAAAAGGGATAAACTTATATTGGGTGCACGATGTTTCACATCTGTTAATAAGCTCAAAACGAGAAGGGCTTGACTATCTTTCCGTTTTTAAAGGGTCGGAAAAGAGTTTGAAAGCAGACCCCCCATTTTATTTTCTTTTACGAGTCAGAAGGAAAAATACTCGACAATATTTTCATATGAGTTTTACAAGTCAAGAAAAGAGCTGAAACATGACTTAACATCATCGTCGAACATCCATACCCTATTGATGCGCAAAAAGGTAAAGTACATTATCCAATTCTTGAGGCAAAATAAGTCAAAATATTTACAAAACCTAATATTTCATGAAAACTGAATAAAAGGGAGAAAAAGTAAATATTTTTTACCATTTACTATTTTACCTTGCTATGAAAGACTTTTTACTCACTTTTTCCCTAATTGTTCTGGAGTAGATTGTGGGAGATCCAGGAGGTCATTCATCGAGCCGCCAGTTACACGTAAAAGCCAAAGCCCTAGGCTTCATTTTCATACCATTTATTCTTGTTTTTAACCATTTTTGGGATTTTTGAGGGAGGATTTGTTAAAAGTTTTTTTCCCTCAGTCAACGTGACATCCAGACACAGAATCACACTGGCTGAGGGTAATTAACATAGCCTATCGCATTGTTGGCACAACTATTTTTAAAATAGGCGCGTCGGTGCCGTGAATAGGGAAAAAAACTATTTCCCCTCAAAACCACCGTTGGAATTTGAAATTTATGGGTCAAAAATGATTATTGACTTAAATCTATGGTTTTTGCAGGAAAGAATCGCCGAAAATGGTAGACTGGAAAGAACGAGAACACGAGGATATGGACACCCAGGCACTTAATGACCTAAATTGCCTAAATGCTTTGAGGGATTGTGAGCTCCTCAAATTCTTTCTCACGCCAGGGATGTGGGCCCAACCTGAGTTGCTTTGGTACATGATTAGTCTCTGGGACATAAATAGGGAAATATTCGTCGTTGGTGACCATGAGATGGAGTTAGAAACTTTAGACATATATTTCATCACAGGACTATCTCAGAGGGGCAACCAATCAACTTATATGGGCCACGACTGATTGGGGCAAGCATATCCATGTTGCTCGCCGAACATTGCCCTGAAGCCCTCAAATCAAGGAATGGAAAGATTGAGATTGCCACTGTCCAAGATTTGACACTGAGAGTTCTACTGTTGACTATCAACAGAGTGGTGGGGTCCTAGGTAGTGCATGAGACTAACAAGTCAAAATTCCTATATGCCATCGACTGCACAACAACAACGATCTTCAACTAGGCGAAGGCCATGAAGATAAACATAAAATGCTAGCTGACCAAACCTAAGTTGGGGAATCTGAAGCAATTTTTCTTTGGATCTATACTAGTGACCTTTTCCTTGGAATGGATGTTGTTGTTCCAGTACCAGTTGACTGAGGTAGATCCTCCCATGCCACGTGACCTGCGGATGGCCTGCTGGAGTCATTTAATGCCTAGGATCACTGGGGGCCAGCACATGTCGTACAGCCTTGCCTTCTTTTCATGGCTACGACGATAGAAGATCGTCATGGAGGACTGGCCATACAGTGGCACTGAATTCCATGGAGATCTGGAGATGCCATTACCAGATGGAGAGCATTTTGACGATGAAGGTAAAAAATCAATTTTTTAATTTTGTGATTTTTAGTTGTTTTTTAATATTATATATATCTTAATATATATAATATATTCGTGTGTGTGTGTGTTGTGTTGTGTTTACACATTTTGCTTTTTAATGCAGATGTTGGACCAGAGTGTCCTGCGGGGATGTCCCCAATATTCAAGCGTGTCGCCCGCCCGGTTGATGCTGTTGCTCCTTATTAGGAGGGAAGTGACATTGAGGAGGAGATTGCAAGGAACCTTGATGGGTTGACTCGTGGTATCCCAGAGTATGCTTGGTTGGGAGACATTCCTCACCAGTACCAGAGACACACGGTAGGAGTATCAAATCAATTACTGACTCGTGTTGAACGAGTCGTGTCATGCTACCACAATCACCATGCTGATTAGTTCCTAAGTCCAAAATTTACATTTTTTGAGGCCTGCGTGCCACTGATATATGAGGCCTGCGTGCCGTCGATGTTCTTTTGGACACATATTATTTTTGGGGTTTTGATGTATCAAACATTATCACCATATATATATATATATATTTTGTATTTCTTTCTTACTATGGTACAAATGATTTGTTTTATCTTTTCATATGTTTCGTAAATGTCTATCCAACACATAATTAACTAATGCATCTGTTAATGTATTCATGCATCTAGGAATATGATGATATGTAATGTAATCAAAATGGATTTCTAGTAGATGAATACGGAGATACATTTTCAATATTTGAGGGTTTCTGATGGAATATTTCCCGTTGAGTTGAAGGACGACAAGCTGTGAATCCAGGTTGACAACCAACTCTCGAATGTCAAGAGCAATGGCTTCTGACAATAGTTCTATCACCGCACTATATTCAACAATGTTGTTAGTTGTGTGACCTAGACAGATGCCTTGAAGATCAATCAACTCACCGTGAGGGTCATAAATAGTCCACGCCATGGATGATAGGTTCCGGGTACTACACAAGCACCATTAGCAAAACCAATGTGGGGAGTCATAGACATATGCAAAGCAAGGAAACATAGTAAACAGGAAAGCTGTCTGAAAACTAACACACCAAACCACACTGCACAAAAATGAATGACACACTAATGTACACAAGTAACCATGCAATATGACCTAAGAATAATACTTTTTAAGGTAAAGCCTGTTTTGAGGCTTATCCAGAGGATTTCCTTCATAATTAATAAGCTCATAGGCCCCTTTTTGCAAAACACGTTTCATAATGTAGGGCCCATGCCACATGGGTTAGAACTTGCCTTCCCCCAGATTATCGTGAGCTTGGTCGTATAGTAAAACCAAATTACCCTCAGAGAACACATGAGGGGAGACCGACTGATAGAAATGGGACTTAACTCATTTCTTTTGTGCCTTGATAACCAAAGCAGTGAGACGAAGAGTCTCATCTAGTCGTTCTAAATATAAGAGGCACTCTTCCTGAGGTGATGTTTCGGGGAGAAGTTCGACAACTAGCTTGAGTGAAGGAATCTCACATTCAATCGACAATGTTGCTTCCAGACCGTAGATTAACTGGAATGGTATGAAACCAGTTGTGTCTTTGGTCGAGGTTCGGTAAGCCCACAGAGTTGAAAAGAGCATGAGATGCCAATTTGACTTGTGCATCCCAATAGTACACTAAAGCATTGAAACCAAAACCTTGTTCATAGCTTCAACTTGGCCATTGGCCTGAGGGTAATACGGGGTTGAACCATCGTGGCGTAAACCCAATGCGGAAGTCAGCTTAGCCATCATGTAATCTTTGAAATGGGAGCCATGGTCTATGACAATGGCTTGAGGTATGTCGAACCTGGAAATAACATGATTGAAAAGGAATTGAGCTGTCGTTTTACCGTCTGTAGAGTATGTAGGCATCACTTCAGTCCATTTGGTGAAATAATCGACAACATCGATAATATAGCCATGCCTCCAGGTCGAACGAGGGTTACATGTCATATAGTTGATGCCCCATTTGGCAAAAGGACCAATAGTAATGACAGGGTGAAGGTGCGCGGGTGGGGCGTGCATCTTGTGTTGGTAAATTTGGCATTCATGGCACTTACGAATAGCAAGGATGCAATCCTTGAAAATGGACGGCCAAAAATAACTAGCATGAAGGATTTTTTGAGCAGTAGCATAGCTAGACATATGACCACCACATGCCCTGGAGTGGCAGTCATTGAGAACTCTCTCAGGCTCCTCAAGAGTAAGGCATCGACGAAGAACTGAATCGACACCGACACGGTATAAAGTATCGCCAATAATACGGTAGGGTTGGGAGTGATGCCAAATATGTCAGCAATCATTCTTAGTCAATGCGGACTGGAATCTAGACGTTTAGAGATACACGATGATATCACCATACCATGGATCAAGGGTGTTGATCAGGAAGAGAGTCTCGTCCAGGAGTTGTTCATCTGCACCAGTAGGGAGATACTTAGAAGGAAGGGAACAAATCAACTCGATGAAAACTAGTGACCCCTTAGATTTGGCTGTGGTAAATACCAAATCGAATTCTTGCAGGATGACAATCCATTTAGAATACTTGCCCCCCAGAAACTGACGAGTCAGGATGTAGGTCATGGGGTTGCATTTAAAAATCACAATAGTAGTGCATAAGAGGATGTAATGCCGAAAGCGTTGAATAACCTGGATGATAGCCAAAGCCAACTTCTCGACATGGGCATAACGTGTTTCAGTGTCAAGGAGATTATGACTAAGGTAGTAGATAACATGTTTGTTGCCTTCATCGTCATCTTGGACCAAGACCATAGAAATGGTGCTATGGGCGGCAACTAGGTAAAGGAAGTAATCATGATGATAATCTGGGGGATGCAAAAAAGGAGCATTTACAAGGACAACCTTGAGATCATCAAAAGATTTTTGGGCAACCTCATCCCAGACAAAGGGCGTTCCTTGTTTGAGAAACTAGGTAAATCCTGTAGCTAGCCCAACATAATTGGGTATAAAATGACAGAGAAAATTTGCCTTTGCTTGCAGGCTCTAGAGTTGGTGCAATGAAGATGGAGGGGGTAAATTTACAATGGACTTGACTAAGTGGATCAAGGTGAATATTGTCCTTTGAAACGATAAAGCCGAGGAGTTGTCTGGATTCTACACAGAAAATACATTTATGCAGGTTTAACCGAATGTTGTAGTGTCTACAGCGAAGAAAAATATGCCGAAGATGGTCAGGGTGATCTTGGTGCTTACGAGAATGAGTGGGAAGGTCATCCAAGTAAGGTTGGACGATGTTGTGAATATCGTGAAACACATAGGACATTGCCCACTGAAATGTAGTGCCAACATTTTCGGGGCCAAAAGGGAGATTTTTGTATGGGAACATACCCCATGGGTAGATAGAAGTTGCCTTTTCTTGATCGGCCTGTGCGATGTTAATCTGGTTGTAACTAGAAAAACTATCCATAAAGGAAAAAAATTTGCTCCTAACACATTTGTTAATGATCTGATCAATGAAGAGAGTAGGGTAGTTATCCTTAGGACATGCATGATTGAGATCATGATAATCAATGCAAATGTGGATCGTGCCTTGTTTTTTCATCACTGGGACAATATTTGGCACCCAATTGGTAAGAGGGATGGGATAGATGAAACCAACTTTGATAATTTTTTCAACTTCACCGTTGATATCGGCGACCTTCCTAGGGTGCATTGGGCGGAGCCGTTGTTGAACGGGCTTTGCATGAGGATAAGTTGGTATTTCATGCACAATAACTCTAGGATAAATGCCAAGCATTTCTTCGTAGGACCACACAAACACATCACGAAATTCTTAAAACAGACAAGTATAGGTCTTGATCTCATCCGGAGAACAAGTTACCCCGATATGGACATGTTCAATGATACCAGGCTTGATAGAAATACCAATCGGCATCGTTTGGGTAATATTACCCAATTTTTTTTCTAACCATACTTCATGAGTCATGATCAGTGGTGGAAGCGGGAGGAAAGGAAATGGAGAAGAGAACTCTTCGAGATTAGTAGACGTGACCGCCAGGCGAGGTAGGAATAAGGAACAATGATGATTATTAGTCCAAGGTGGTTCCTTGCGAGACAGTACTTTCATGATACCTTCGTCAACAAGGAAAGTCTCAGCTAATGGATGAAGAGATTCTAAATCGCCAAGCCATGGGGATTGAGAATACATGTCGAGAGAGGTCTCCAAAACAGAAGAATGAAAGGATGCAGAACTTGAGGCCGAAACAATTTCCACGTAATTGATTTCAGCAGGACTAAGCGGAATAACCTCACCCCAGGTATCAACAAGATCTGGTGAAGGTATGACCCAAGGGTCAGATTTGATCGAGACCACGTTAATAGAGGCAACATGAGGAGGTGAGAGCGGAAAAATTCCCATTAAGGCAGAATCTTTAAAAAGACCTGCCCCCACACTCTCATAGGGAGCACCATCGTGCTTGATGTATGAAACATTGCCATCCGAGCAGGAAGAAGCAAGGAAGGACAGTTGTTCGACAGTGATAATCTTCCCTTGATGGGGAAAATGAATCACGTGGAATAGGGAGGAGTCTACAACATGCATGGCATGGGTCTAGCTCTGGCTGAGTAGAAGATTATAGTTGAGATTAGCGTCAACAATCTCTAGCTCGACTGGTACTGTCTTGCCTTCTAGAGTAAGGGAAAGGTTAGGTAAGACACCGAAGGGTCACAAATCACGCCCATTGAAGTCTTCCAAAGTGTTTGGGGATTGGTTCAAAGCAGGAGAGCCAATGGCCTTCCACCATGCGATTGACATGATGCAGGTGGAAGCACCTTCATTGATGACAGTCCTGTGGATGGTATTCTCATTGATGATTACCTAAATGGGAAAGGCAATCTGATGAGGCAGGCACGCAACATGGTTCTCTAGATCAAAATATATCAAATTGGAATCGGTGGGATCGATACCCCCGATAGCTGACAGCAAAGATTTACGCTATGATGGGCAACTTTGGAGCAGATCGAGAGCCAACATAGATGACAGTGCCTGAGCCAAATCCTCAACAATATTATAGTGCTGAGCGGATCGGGTGTTGGGATTGTATGAGGATTTCCTTAGAACACCTTGAGAGGGTGGCCGTATAGCAGAATCAGGGTTAGGGCGCTCGATATGAAGAGGGCCAGAACTTGGGCCAGAAGAAGAAGGGGTGCCTTCTTTTTCTTTCCCGACTGTCAGAGCAGGAGTTTGGTAATCTTTTGATCTAGTAGCCATGTTAACAGGTGTACTCATCATGAACACTTGAGATCCGGAGGAAGTAGAGGATTGAGGTTGGTCTACCATTTGGGTCTACTGAGATGGAAATGGCTCTTTTAGGACATTTGGGGTCCCTTTGAGAAAATGACTAACTTCGGATCATCGGAGAAAATCCTTGGTATAGTGATCCTCCTCGTAAATGAGGTAGGGATACTTAGGTTTCCGTTCTGAAGACTCACCAGTAGACGATTTAGGGGGACCCTGTTTTGGGGCATCGACTTTACCCTTGCCTTTGCCTTTCTTCTTATCTTTCGAGGATTTGTCTGCTGCAGTAGACTGGACAACATGGACCTCTAAGGTTTTACCAGGGCTAGGTGGAATCTGGGAAGAACTATTGGAAACAGTGTTTAAGACCAACTTTTGTTTAGAAGAAGATTTAGCAGGGGTCTGGGACACTGAATCAATGACTCCATCAACAGGGGGTGTAGCCTGCAACTTCGATACCATGGGATCGGATGATGGCTGTGGAGCATCGAGCAATAACTCATACAAAGTGCTAAAATAAGAGTAAACTAGATCTAAGTATTAGGCACGAGCAATAGTTTGTTCTTTAGTAACACACCCACCCATAGCTATATCACAAGCAATTGGGGCCATGAATGACTTAGTGAACCATTCAATGAGAAACTAATTAGCGATCTCGAATTTGATCATGCAACGTCTACGTCTCCATTTATGGATGTGATCGGAGATGTGTGTCACAGTATCTTGCTTAAGCAATGTGAGCAAATAGGTGTTAGTTTCATAGAGAATCGACAGTTGGAAATGCATGAGGAAAGCCATGGCTAAAGAGTTAAAGTCATGGTAAGTACTTCGAGGAAGCTCGATGTACCACGTGGCTACAGCACATGTGAGGGTTCGCTAGAAAAGACGGAGATGAATGGAATCATCAACATAAGAATTCGAAGAGCACCAGAAGTGATATGTCATCACGTGGGCTTGAGGATATCCTTTTTATTTCTCCCATCGAATTTCGGACAATCGCCTGGGATCTTGGACGGAACTAGAGGCCAATATGGCAAATGAAGGATTGGATCATTCGTAAGGTGAGACACATTTGGAAACTGTAGTGTGGCCAAGACTGGAAATTGAGTATTAAAAGGCATTGGAGGTCAATAAGTGGGTCCAAGTGGAGGAGTCCATCCCTGTTGGTAAGGATTTTGGCCATATGGCATTTTTTTTTGCCCCCATCGTGGCTTACCTTGGCCATAGGGAGGATTTTGACCTTGAATACCTTGGAATTGTCCAGTCATAGGTTGCTGATAAGCAACATACAGGTTAAGAGGCTGTTGAGTCTGTTGACCTTGGAGATATGGGTATTGTACCTATTGTCCTTGAACATATAGGTGGTGAACCTGCTACCTCTGAACAAGAGGATTTTGGACCTGGTGCCCTTGGGCATAAGGATTATACACTTGTTGCACTTGGACATAGGGATTATGTACCTGCTACCCTTGACCAAAAGGATTATGTACCTGTTGACCTAGGACATTAGGGTTTGACTTGGGCCTTACCCTTGCAAGGGTTGACCTTTTTTATATGTATATAAGGGTTGCTGCTGTAAGGGTTGGCCCTGCTGCTGCAGAATTTGTCCCTAGGGCTGTAGAGGTTGGCCCTGTGAGGACATGGGATGGGAGGTTAGCAGAGCATACTGCATTTGTTGTTGCATGGTTTGTTTCAACGGTTTCCCCTATGGTTGTTGTAGTTGACCTTGCTGCGGGATCATTTTCCATTGGTGTTGCGCAGATAGCCCTTGCTTCAACAAAGGTTTCCCTTACGGTAACAAAGATTTCGCTTGTTGTTGTAGAGGTTGTCCTTGTTGTTCTAAGGGTACTTGAACAGTGCCCAAAAAATTTCCAAATTGAATTTGGCCATAGCCACCCTGAAAAGTGGATGAGCCACGCTGAACGTACTACCCAGACTAAAGGGTGTAAGGTTGATTAACCATTCCTTGAGAACCATATGGAATTTAAGGAGTTTGGTATTGAACCCAAGCCTCATAAGGCTGCTGATACTGGACATTGCTTGACCCAGACGGACCAACGAGATTTTGAACTTATTGGTACTGGACATTGCTCCATCCAGTAGGATCAATAGGGTTTTGAATAATTCCAAAAGAAGGTTGGTTCATACCAAGCATGTGAGCTTGTGAGCCACTCACATTGGTGGTGCCTGACACCATAGAAACATTCATATTCTTCCCCCCAGGTGGTGGCACAACTTGGCCACTGAACATAGGGATTGAGAAACTAACAGAGACATTCTTCGAGACCACTTGTTGAACCAGATGAGTGACTGGGACGGACGATAAAATAGGGTTCAGAATGGTGGGTTGCACCGAGACTAAGGTAATGACTTGTTGGGAGGTTGAGCTTGCAATGAATGGACCTGTAGTAGGCATGGCTCCGGATGCCCAAACAGGGTTATGGTAAAGTGATGAGGTACTAGGTGTACCTGAAACTAACTGTGCCAAGGATACATAATTAGGCGGAAATTCCTGATACACACTGATGGGAATGCTCCCTGTATAGGGGAAACCTTCAAGAGGAAAAGGATGTTCTTCCTCCTCGACAATGTGTGGATTAAAACTTCTGACTCATCCGGAGAGGTGACTGGAGAATTGCCTTCGGGTTCCATATCTGGGAACAGACGGCGACGAATGATTGAAGAAGTACGAGGGGATAATTCCAAAGGAATTCCCGCTGATCATACAGATTGTACGAACACTGCGGTGATATCACAACATGGTCAAACAAAGGATTCAGAGGATAGATAACCAGTCCAAGTTGACCGTCAGTGGTCGAAAAACTGTCAGGAGTTTGAACGGGATTGTTTAGAGATTCCGGGCCAAACTCACAATTTGGTCTAGAAAAGACTAAGCGGATGTTATAATATCATGGGCAATTAATTTATTAAGATGCATAAATAGATTGGTGCTCTTTCATTTTTTAAGAGTTGAGAAAGAAACAAAGATGACTCTATCACTTTCGATTGGAAACGAGCTTGGAAGGACAAGTGCTCGAATGATCTTTTAAGTTTAATGAGTCAAAAATATCAAATGACTGCTCTGGATGATCTAGGTAAAAAGGATTACCAGGCAACTGTGAACTGCAGAATATCTCCCGGCAAACTGAGAAGTACGGGTCGACAATCTCCCTAAATGTTGTGTTCGGTGTATCACGTTTTCAAGGCGACCGAATTGGCTTCCTATGGATAAAGGATTGCAACCTAGAGGGGTCTCCCATTATATACTTGACGGTACAGGGAGCACAAATCCGTACTAGCGATGTCTAGTACCGAAGTAAACAACAACTACTAGGTTTAAAAACGCCGAAACACGTCTCTAGCCTAGACCTTCTAGATATGATTGTTAGATTTCAAATGCGCCTTAGGTTAATTGAGTTCATTTGAAAGTTTATCTTGAGTTATGTCTCAGTTTTCAAGCCTTAGCAATGTGACTCGAAAAACCCTAAATGCAACTAAATGAGACAAGACCCTTTCAATTCCATGAATTGTCTACACTAGAGAGGGTAGGAAACACACAATCAAATGCAAACAACCAAGCAACTGAAAGAAAAAATGTTTTTTCACTGCTTCACTTTCTGAAAAAATAAACTAATGAAAAATACATTCCAATTCCTAATTTCCTGACAAGTACATTTCTAAAAGTCCTTCAAAAAGAAAAAAAAAAAAAACTTCTTTTTATTTTCACATGCCAATGCAATCCTAGTCTTTAATGATGTTGACTATCGTAGCATATTGATGCAACGAACTAAAATTTCATACTTTTGATGAAATGACAAAATGAATTTTTCACATACAACGCTTCAATGAAAAATTTTTCGAGACAATTAGCTCTTCAAGAAAATGAAAACATGAAAAGAAAACTCGTTCAGACTAATGAAACACCAACTTTACCAAAAACAAGACAAGCAATGTGATCCATGCCCAAAAATAAACGTTTAGACAAGCAAACAAAAACTTTTCAAACTTGTGTAATGGAGGTCAAATCTGTAACATGACCGCAAACAAAATGCGAGTAAATGCACCAACAACTCGACTCACTAAGTTCACAATTAGCTTAATGGATGACAATCTAGATGCCCTAGTGCCACTAGCCATCCAATGACCCAAGAAACCACGTGGAAAGATGAAAAATCAACAAGCAAACAAAACCAAATGAAAAGCAACTTTCTGGTCAGGGAGAAAATGGTCCAAAAGGCTTATGGGGTTGAAGTCATGAGAGAAAAACACATTGGCCAAGATTGGGGACAAACCCTAATCTTCACTTACAGGCATCAATGCGACTGCCTAACTGACAACAAGCACCAGAGGGAGGTCGACTTGACTGTTTCTACTATGAATTTCAAACTTAGTCCAGTAAGCAAAGGAAAACAAATAGAACCAAAGGGAAAAAGTGGAACTAGAAAAGTTTACACAAAATCATGAAATCTCAAACAAATAACAGAGGGATCGACTCTCCAGTATGGTCGCCAATTTGTGGTGAAGTAAAATTATGAGTGCGGACACAAACAATTCCTCTAGCCCGATAATGGTTCTAGCCACAACCGATACATTCTATGGAATATTTCCTTAGGTTAGAACCAATTAAGAGGGCCTACCTCTTAGTACGCTTATCCTGTTTGATGATGTCCTTGTTTTCTCGCTCCAACTATCTCTCGTTTCCTTCTTCAAACACCTGAAGAAAGTAAACAACAACAAACAACAACCACAGTCAACACATCCTCCACTTGATGTGACAGCCAGCAGTGGTCTTATACACAGTACAACAATTGAGGATAGAGAAATACAAGGGTATAAAACAGTGAACAATGGTCTTATAAACATCACATCAACAAAGGATAGGGGAATGCAAGGGTATAAAACATTGGATTTAAATAACGCAAATTTAAATGAAAACAATGCAGATATGAACATAAACGTGGATCAAACAAACATCCCATCCATTAGCTTAAAAACTCAAACCTCACAGCCCAATCTAAGTAGGACCTTAGATAAAGCCCAACTCATTAATTTATCAGACATCTACTTATATTATGCAACTGAATCCATCCTCAAAAAAGGTCTAAATTTTGCCATAACCCCTAATAAAATACCTGTGGAAGAAGTCATCAGTAATATTGAAGTAGCTATTAAAAACCTAGACATAGCAAAAAGTGAAGAAATCAGACAAGATATTGCAAAGATTTTAAGAACCTCTAAACCTCCTGCATCTAACATTTCCCTAGAATAAAAAAGAGCTTTAAACAACCTTAGAAAAAATAAAAACATAGTCATCCTAAAGGATGATAAGGGCAACACAACTGTAATCATGAACAAAATTGATTATGAAAATAAAATGGAAGAACATTTAAATAACAGTGGATGTTATAAAATGTTTGATAAAGATCATAGTGAGAAAATCATGCAAGAAGTAATTAAGAGAATTAAAGAATCATCACTTGATGATATCACAAAAAAGAAAATCATTCCTAATAGTTCCATTATTCCTAGAATTTATGGGGCTCCTAAAGTCCATAAACCTAACATACCTCTCAGACCTATAGCTAATATCATAGGTTCCCCTACTTACCTTCTGGAAAAACACATAGCCAAAAAACTTAGACCCCTATCTGGTAATACCCCCTCTTATATTAAAGACTCCTATTCTTTTGTTCAATGGATTAATAACATAGAAATGAAGGATGAAGATCTAATGGTCAGCTTTGACATTGTATCCCTTTATACCATGATTCCTATTGGTGAAGCTATTGAGATCATAAGAAACATCACTGATAAAGAAACTGTGGATCTTCTGGAGCTATGCTTGAGATCCTCCTACTTCAGTTTCAAAGGTAAAATTTATGAACATACTCATGGTGTGGCTATGGGCTCTCCTCTATCTCCCATAGTTGCAAACATCTTTATGGAACACTTCGAACAAAAGGCTCTTAGGTCATTTCCATACAGCCCTGATGAATGGAAAAGGTTTGTAGACGACATATTTGCCAAGTGGAGTCATGGGAATGAAAAACTTGACCTATTCCTCAATCACTTAAATAGTCTCTCTGACAATATAAAATTCACTATTGAAATTGAAAATAACAACCAGCTTCCCTTTCTTGATATCCTTCTAACTAAAAGAGATGGGTCCCTTGGTTTCCAATCTATAGAAAGAAAACCCATACAGAACGATATCTACATGCAAATTCCCATCACCACCCTAAGCAGAAGATTGACATCATTAGAACCTTAACCACTAGGGCGGCCAGAATATCTAATCCTGACCATTTAAATGATGAGCTCAACCATCTTCACAGTGTTTGAACTAAATGGCTATAATAGAAATACCATCAAGAAATCCATGCATCTGTCCCTAAACAAGAATAACAAGGATATCAAAGACCAAAATTTATCAACTTCTAAGGTCTCCCTTCCATACATAAAAGGCACCACTGATAAAATTACTAAAATTCTTAATAAACATAACATTAGTGTAGCCTTCACCCCTGTTAACACCATTAGACAATTATTCAACTCAGTCAAGGATCCCATAAACCCTAACCTTCAAAAAGGTGTTTATGTGATTCCTTGCTCATGCGGTAAGGAATACATAGGTGAAACAGGTAGGTCTCTTAATATTAGAATTAAAGAACACACTGCTAACTTAAGAAGAGAAAGGACCTCAAAATTAGCCTTAGCAGAAAATGTTCATTCTTCCTTCATTACATCTGCATGGAAGAAGTCAAACTGGTTAGAAGAGAAGACCACTATCTTAAAAGGAAAATCAAAGAAGCCATTGAAATAGAAAAAAAGAAGAATAACTTGAATCGGGACGATGGATTAAAATTAAGCAACACGTGGAAACCTTTACTTGAAATCCTAAAAAATCAATAAATAACTCATTACTAGGTTATTAATTTATTAATTAATTCATCTTAATTAATTAAGTTATTAATTGATTAATTTATTAAATAACAATTAACTAATTAAATTAATTAATCAATAAAATAATTAATCAAAAATAATAAAAATTTATCAATTAATTTATCCCTTTACCTCATAATTAATCAAATTAATAAATTAATAATTAATAAACATATTAATAAATAATAAAATTAATTAATTAATCTTTTAACTAATTAATCAGATAAATTAATTAATCATCTAAACAAATTAATGAATTAACTAAACAAATTATTTAAATAATTAATTTTATATAAAATTAATAAACATAATAATTAATTCAATAGAGAATAAAATTAAATCAATATTTATCCCTACTTATTAATTAACTAATTAAATAAACAAATTAATAAATAAATTAAATAATGAAAATAATAATAATAATAAGAAATGAAAAATTAATAAGATAATGGTCGACCAAATTTCATATATCTTTTCTTTAAAACCTATATATACCCTAAATAAAGCTCTTGGATAAATCATTAAAATCTAGTGAATATCTATTGACGCATCCCCTGATGATGGACTCACTTGGTAGTCCGAAACATTGGGTTCACAAAACTCTATAACAGGTCATTCCTCATCTACAAAACAACCATGATAATAAACAAATTGTAATTCAACCTACTTAACAAGTCAAGAAACATTAAGCCATGAACATGTAAGATGACACATCATGTAGGCAATTAATCGATAGTTGCATATATATTGAATCAAGAAGAGATTAAAACCATTGTCTTGACGTTGCCGTTCTCCTTCGACAAAACCAGGTTCCCACACACTTCTGCTAGCATTCCATGGTGGCCTCAACAATGATAGTTTTAAGATTCTTCCCTTTAGGCTTCACACTAAACCAACTTCACACTTCTCCCTCACACAACTAGAGAGCTACAATTATGAATAGCTTGTTGTTTACTCCAAACTTAATTAGCACTAGCACACCATCATTAACACTAACTTGTTCTTGGGAAAAATGGAGGTTTATATAGCATGAATGGATGGGAGATGGATCCTCTTCTCATGGGAGAAGGTCTTATCTCTTGAGGTAGTTTCATCCTTATAGGGGAAAGGAGCCCAAACTGGCATCCTCAACCCCATCTGGCCAAACCATTTACCAGACTTCCGTTACGAAGCTTCTAGAGTTGGAAGCTCCAACTCTTTATTTAAAAAACTCTCCATTATGTTAATGCTCAGGTTGTCCCTTGGCTCTTTAAGGGATACGACCGAGGTAACCACAGACCAAGCTTTGGGCTACCAGTCCTAGCCTACCAGCAGTTAGAGAGGGCTCTCTCTTTGGGATTTAGCTTTGTTTAGGGTGATCTTATGCTAGCTATTGAGTACAAGGGGTTTTGTTTTTTTGGTGAGAAGAGAATGGTTTCAAGCAGAGAGGTAGTGCGTCGTGTGATGAATTTCAAACCATTGGGCTTGGAGTCAGAGGAGCTGGATTGCTGGTGTGTTTTTCTTGGTCACAAGGGGGATATGGAGCATATAGCTGCTCATGAAACAATTGCTCGGGTTTTTAAAAAAGGATGAAGCGGAGGCCAGAGATGTAAGGCAACTAAGATATCTTTGATCCGGCTGACCGAGGTAAGGTGGATGGATTCTACCTAGGAACAATTAAGATTTTCCTAAATAACAATCATACTTGGGTGACAAAGAACTAATATGCTCCCTGAGGTATTCATATTAAAGCTTTTAGTCAGAACAAAAACATATGGTACGTTTGCAAAAAACTGTGTAAATTGTTGTAAGGCCAATTGTAGATTAATCCTCCTTTCTGCAATCGAAAATAGATTTTATCTAGGGACAATTAAGATTTCCTAAATAATAATCGTTCATGGGTGACCAAGATTTAATATGCTCCATGAGGTATTCATATTAAAGCTCTTAGTCAAATTGCAAAAAACTTAGTGTAAATTGTTGTAGGGATAATTGTTGATTAATCCTCCTTTTTGCAATCGAAAATAGATTTTATCTAGGGACAATTAAGATTTCCTAAATAATAATCGTTCATGGGTGACAAAGAGTTAATATGATCCGTGAGGTATTCATATTAAAGCTCTTAGTCAAATTGCATAAAACTTAGTGTAAATGGTTATAAGGCCGGTTGTCGATTAGTCTTCCATTTCTGCAATCGAAAAATAGTGATAATGAAACTAATATATGAGAACTAATTTTATACAGACAAAAAATGTTTTATTAGTCCATATGAGAGCATGAGAATTTGTTGATCACCCTTCAACATTTCAAAAAAAAAAGAAGCATAGTGGACAGCCCATTATCTGATCCTTTGAATGATCTTTGATCTCTTAGGCAACAAAATTTCAATGGTACAGCGCAAACCAGCTGGATTGGAAGTCTTAAGGAGATGAGGAGTACACAAACAAAATCGTTATTTAGCATATCAGCATGAAAGTGAAAAAGCTCTATCTAGGAGCTGATAAAAATTTCTTGTATAAATGCCAGAACATGGGCGGATTCACCGAGATAAGAGGCCAAAGGAATCAACATTCAATACCAGTTCAGAGGAAAACATAAAAAAATAGCAGACCTTGAGCATAGAGTGTGGTTCAGCAAATTCTATACTAATCTTTCTTGCTGCTATTTAGATGGCGATATGAGCATATTATGAGCGTGAAACATAAAGAAAAACAAAGATGAGAGGAACTTATTGATTTATGTGGCAGCTTTGGAATTCCGTAAGGCCCCTTCAAACACCAAGAGACAGCACATAGTCCATTTCCAAAAAACTCCCGCAGTCTTTGATTTATGAATCATACTAGATATACACAACCAATCTCTATCAGAGTTCATCGACCAATTCTTACTTTTTTTCTCCCCTTTTCAGACTGACTATGGGGTGGTTTATATAGTGAAGGGTTTACAGCCTTCCCTTGAATAGGTGTCACGGGGAAAATATCAAACAAATATCTCCCGATCATATCTGAAAAAATATCTATGAATTAATGTCTTTAACTCATCGCTGGGCTGGGAATTAATACATATTTATCTAAACAGAGCTGCGCTAAGGCAGCTGGCAACTTTGGTTATGTGACTGAGGGCTGTGCTTTGAATACTCTTGTCCGCATCCTTTAGGCGGTTCTGCTGCTTTTATGTGGTCTCTTTGTTGGTTTGCTGAAGTTGCTTCGTTGTCGTATCGGGCATTCACTTTCCTCTCAAACCACTTCAGCTGTTCAATCGCCCCTAACTTATCTCCTGTGCTCATTCAATACAACCTCCAGGTGTATTAGTTTGGTTTATCTGGCTGTGACACAGCACCTTCAGATATCTTTAAAAAACAGAGCAGGCGTCCAGGTTGCCCGCTTACACCAACAGTTAAATTTAATTTTTTGAGGATTTATATTTGTGAAGGTGCACCAGAGCCATTCTTATCATACTGGTATCTTATGAATCCATCCACAGTTTCAATAGGTGGCTGCCAAGGACCATGATCTTGCCACCAATGGCAGATTTTAGAGTAGAATTTAAATTGTCAAATCTTCCATGAGTATTGCCACTGAGTATGTGCGCAATTTTTTTTAACTGTAATTGCCTGAGTATGTGCACAATTTTTTAACTGTAATTGCGTGAGTATGTGCGCAATTTTTTAACTGTGATTGCCACTGAGTATGTGCGCAATTTTTAACTGTGATTTCCACTGAGTATGTGCGCATTTTTTAACTGTGATTTCCACTGAGTATGTGCGCATTTTTTTATTTTTTTAACTGTGTGATGCTTGTTGTGTAAAAGAAGCGTCCTGCATAAATGAGTTTTCTTGCAATGGCAAACATTTTTGGACTGTTGCATTTAGAGTTTGCTGATGATGAAAAATGGTTTGAAACTGAGATCAAGTCTGCTGCATTCGATCAACATCAATACTTCCTAGAGTTCAAAAATACTGACTCATATTCCAATCCAATCCTGTAGAGATTTTACCTGCGTTTGATCAACATCAATACTTCCTGGAGTTCAAAAAATACTGTAGCTCACCATCACAATAGTTTCCGTTCTGATAACTTGTAAAAGAACTGTGATAATATTCTCCAAACACCTATGTGCCACAACAAACAAGAAAATCCTCAAAATCGAGATAATGGACATGGAACCGGAGGCAGCTTAAATGAGGTTCCTCTCCATCTGCAACTCTGGGAAATGATCTGTCTCAAAAATCACCAGCTATTTATGATCAACATTTTTAGTGAAAGTGATTTTATCTTAAATTTGTTAACATTATATTTGGACCGTAGAATCAGTTTATGAATCACATTCAATGCGTGCAGGGAGAATGTTGTATAGCAGACCTTGTAGTGGGCACATAGATCCATGGGAAAAGTAGATAATTGAGTACAAATTATCCCTCTTACAAACAGGTGCATCTACCTTTCTCTTACACTCTCTCAACTTGATCAAAAAATTCAGTTCCATGACATACTGTGCACTACTCGGTCATCCATTCAGTGCCATTCTATTAAGGTTTCCAATCCAATCCTGTAGCTCACTGGAAAAATAGCCAGTCCAATAGCTCAGAGGAATTATGTTGCCTGCTTCATGAGCCTGTTTATCATTCCTTTTCCACATAAAGAAGGACTCTAAGATCTGCATACATGTATTCTTTCTGTCCACCCTTAGGAATTGCATGATTGCCACCACTTTGTTCAGATATCTCTCCTGAGTTTGTCTCTAAATGATCACTTGATGTCACTGCAATCTTCATTTCCAGAAGATTGGATACTTGAACGGTCGGCGAGATCAAAATATCTTGCTGTTCTTGCAAAGCAACTATGTGGTACTATGGCTTTGGATGCTCAGGAGTATACAGTGTTCCCACAGATAATTTTCTTTTTGTGGTTCTGACTAGGAAATAAAGATCTTTAGTCTTTGTACCCACGCTATTTAGGCCACAATGAATCATGCTAAAGCCTGACTCTGCATTTTGACCATAAATGTCTGCTTGATTCTAGCGCAGCCTTCTGTACCTTAGTAATACCTGTTCCATAAGACACACCAGCAATTGAACATTTGAAGAATTCTATCTCATTAGGTGTAAGAGTGCCTGTCTTGTCCGAAAGGATGTTGCTAACCTCACCCAATTCTTCATTTAAATTTTGAAGTTCGAGCAGAAGGAGGCTTGTCAATTTCTTCATAGTACATGCATATATCCATATTTAAAAAGAACGCTTGCATTACCTTCACTATTTCCATAGATACATAAAGTGATAATGGAACCAAGTAACCATACAGCACAAAACTTGTAAAGAACTGTAAAATTCCAACCACAAAAGAATTGTCCTTCTTAAATTGAGCAGACTCTATGCTATTCTTGCCATGTGCATCATCAGGTCGCAAATATGTTTGGTTCTGGTAGTCCTTGGATAGCAAGATAGAAAATGCACCACTGCAAACAAGTGACAGTATAATAAGAGGTAATAGCTGGAATATAACCACTTTACAAACACTATCCTTCTGAACACATGGTTTTTTCATTTGGGTACAATCTTGTCCCATACATGAAAACATAGGGTGCTGGTGCCATTGCCAAGGTTGGGATACAAAACCCCAAACCCCATCCAACATTTTTCTTGAATGTACATGAGCACAGATATAGACATGACCAAACCACTAGACATTTCCAAAGTACCATTTCACAACCATTAAAAATAGAACTAAAGGTTGATAGTCCTTTGTAGTAGTAGCAGAAAATGCTGAGCTAATTATGGTTATATTTCAACCAATGGAGGGGATATGTATTTAGGGGGATCTCGTATAACGTTTTTAGTATGGGGAGGGAAGAATAACTGGGATTTAGATAATAAGTTAGAAGTTAATATGTAATCTGATCAGAGAGCGCTAAGGATAGGAATCTTAGGCTTTTGAAGGGGAAACATGACCTTTTTAAGCGGATTAGGGGAAGTTAGCGAGTGTTTTGAGGGAAAAAAGGGAAATTCAGACATGCCTCGCTTGAGCTCCTCCAAATTGAAATTGCCTTATGCTTGAGATGCGAACGGATAACACACTTGAGAATGTAAAATGAAACGGATCCCAAGCCATGTTTCTGCCACCACAATGCTACCTACCCGGCCTACTCTCCTAACATTTTTTCTTCTTTTGGTTTGGGTGCCCTTGAACTAGCATACCCAGCCTTTCAACCTTTCTTTCAGCTATCCTCCTATCTAAATCGACCCTTGTCTCTTCCGAGGCTTAGATTAAGCTGATGAGCGCCCTGGTTTCTCTACCTATTTACCAATCCACCAAGTTTTAAGCTTGTTTGGCCAGATATTCATCTTTATATTCTAAAGCAAGCAATTGAAACCCAGGGAAGCCAAGTTTAAACTGTTTGGCCTTCCCTTGACTGAACAGCTCTTCAAAATTTGAATGACTTATCTAAATGAAACTCTCTAGAAATATGGAACCTTTGCAGTAATAAAAAGATGACATATTTGGCATGCAAACCGTCAATCATGAAATATGAACCCCTATTGCAATAGGAGGCTAACAGTGGCTCCACTTGGGGATGGCCTTTTTCTCGTGAAAAGCCAAGAACAGCAGGTCAGACTGCCTTGATCATCTATTGTCGCTGTAGACTGCAATATTCCTTGGTTGGCCGCTAAAATGACTTGATTTTTCATCCAGTTGATTATGAGACTCTATACTCAAGGTCACAACCAAAAAGTAAAAAAAAAAAAATCCAATACTTTTCAGCTAGTCAAGCATAAATTCCTGAAAGTTACATGGTAACTGTCTCTATCCAGTTGTCCACTGTGCAGGCAAGTATATCACTGATTTTAGCAAGCCTCAGCATTTTCCTCTTTACCTGACACACATGAAAGTCAGATGTAGTTTCTGCAATGGTATCAACAAATTTTAAGAAATTTTTCTACAAGAACCTTCTTACAGTCCTTGCTTCTCGATGCCAAGCAGATACTGCAATGAGAATTTTGTCCAACCATCCAAAATACATAGCTCCTTCTTCTTCCTTGGTCTTGTAGCTATTGCAGTAAGATTGGTGGAACAAAGATTTAACTGTGTCCTTAACATTAGCACTGAGAGGATACACACTAAAGCCTGCCATAGTCATTCTAACTCTCCATTTTCTTGCGACTTCATACCTCTCAATCCTTTCTTCCCCCTTACAAGCAATTATGTTCACTATGTCTCGGGCAAGGCATTGTTTTTCAACATTCATACGATCTCTACTATCCCTTGGAATTGTAGCATCTAGAGACTCAAACACCGATGAGTAATAGTTTAATGCTTCCATGAACCGGGGTAAGAAGGGTGCAATATTAGTGTTAACCTTTTGTTCTACAACTGTGACCACTTCAGGGTTGAGAGACTTCACCATCCTCATAAGCCGGTCACGTAGGTTATTTGTAGACATACTTTCATCAGGCATATGATGTAGTTGGAATGCAAAGTTGACTGCTAAAACCTCATCTGGATTTATCTCAAGCATCCATGGTTGGACATCTCCAACCTTTCTTCTAATTGATATAAATTGTAAAGAAGCACCAATGGATTCTGCATATTTTTCAAGCCGCTTTCCCACATTATCCAATCCCCCAGGAATATATCTTGCATCTTCAGAATCTTCTACTGCAGTTATGTGCAAATGTGGAGGCCCACCAGGCCTTTCTGCAAGGACATTTTAAGAGACTTATGTACTGACTTCCCTGCCCAATTTCAAAATCTAGTATATGAACCTTCTGCTCATCTTTGAAGGCTTGAAAAATTGCACCATTGGCCACCATGCAACCAAATTTGAAATATGGGAAAACTTCAAATAATATTTGCATGGCAGATAAAGTATCAGTGCTTGGTGGCGCTTTACAATTCAAAGCTTTGTATATTCCATTTCCTGAAGATGCTATTCGTGCAGCAAGACCCTCCACCATGTAAGCTGCAAGTCTTTCTATTGGGTCTCCTTGAATTGAGACGGTCTCTCTCAATTTTGTGATTATATGTGATGCCATTTCTTCTTTACCTTCAGAGATTGCCATTGCACATTGAACTAACAGCTGCTTGGAAGAGCTTCCTCTGTTGAGACCTCTTACTGTTAATACAACTTTCTGTTTTATCCAAGGCTAATAAAGTTGTAGAATCAAAACAGTCTACACAATTCTTTACCAATATATCTATCGCTTGACAAGCATGTGATTTCATGAGTGCTACAGGAGCATGATGCGTGCCACCGTAAAGAGACACAAACAGAAACAAGTTGCGCTACCATTTTCTTTGCGAAGCCCTTCACTACAACTGCCAAGAAGTCTTCCATCATCAAAATATGTTTGCAGCAAAGGTGCAGAATTTTGAAGGTATACAAATAAGGCAGTCCAATATAAATCTTGCAGCAACCCTGAGAGCATGAGTGTCTTGATCAACCTTCTGCGATCTGTCATTGTAATCATGTCGAATATGTGGTTTTCCAAAAACCGATGCATGCACAGAAACATCATGAACATTCATCTCCCTCTGCTGATATTTCTTACAGTTAATGCAATTTTTTGTTTTATCCAAGGCCTTCACTTCCCAGCATGCAGCTACCACAATCCTTTTTACGCTTCAATCCCCTAGGCTCATCAGTGTCCCCATTTCCTGCATTAGGTAGACTTGGTGCAATAACAATCTCCCCAGAAGATACTAGACCAAAAATATGGAAAAGATCACCACCGTGTTGTTCTGCTGGAAGGCTTATCCAGTCCTCCTCTGGTTCATGGAAGCTAGCATCATCAAGATGCATCTGTGACCAATTTTCAATGTGCACTGCACCAAGGAAAAATGAAAACTGCATTCTGAAAGTTTGCTTCAAAGGACACACTCTTACAATTTGTAAAAAATATACTCAGCTTTTGACAAAACACGAGCTTCATTATTCTCAAAAACCATTTAGAGAACTAAGAACAAACTCGAGCTCTTAAAGCATTATAAATAGCCAATTTCCTTCTAGCTCATCAAGTTGTCCACTACAATAACGAATGTCACAGAATTATCTCTAAGCCAGTCGCTTTTTACCAGGTCTAAGTGGGTCTGAAAGGATGCCAGCACATCAAAAATTCAGATAGGTTCTCCAAGAGATTCACATCATAAACGAATTCAAATTGTTGAATTATAGCTCTAACTGAAAAATCAAAATCGGAGCTCTGTGGAAGCATCTTAATTTTAATTGTGACAAATTCTGTATATGAGTGACGAGAGGGAGCTTCTGATGGTAAAAAACAGAGCTTCTGATTTAGAATACAGCTGAACACTGTGATAATGAGTATCTTCTTGAAAGATTTTTTAGGTTGGTTCTGTTACAGAGAATTAGGAAGAAGTTGTCAATCTCGATCTGAGAATGTCCTGCATCTTAATTACAAAGAAGACCATGGAATATAATTCCACCACGGTCAACTTGTAACAGCGTGATTGGTTAATGTATACCAATCATGCGTAGGGCTCCTGCAATTTTCTCAACAAGACAAGACCTGGAGTGTCTTTCAGAATCTCCAACTCCATATTCAGTACTTTCATAAAACTCATTATCATCTTCGTTTTGTGGTCACCAAGACTGAACAAGAACAAATCTTCCAAGCAATTACTATTCTCTATTGGCGTGGAACTTCCTTCTTTCATAACAGAAGACAGTTTTGCAGGGATGATTACTTCAACGGGTGATGAACCTAACATCCTTAAATCAAACAACCTGTCATCAAAACAATCAGATACACAAATTTGATTGTCAATCAACTGTACGTTGTGTAATATGGACATATTTCCCACAGTGAAATTTAAAGGCTTGAAGAAGTCCCTAGGATCCCACAAGAACATTGAAGCCTTTTCTCTTCTGAACATAATACCGTTCAAATAAAATCCAAGCTATTCCCAATATGACTTCCCACAATTGCATAGTCATCTACCTTCATCTTATTCAGGTATTTACCAAACTCAATATCCCACAAATGGAGAGTGTTGTTATCAGTAGCTGTGCATGTTGATGACAAACCCAGATTCAATGCAATGTCAACAGAAGAGACAAGGTCGTCCTGGAGAGAGAGGAGCTTCACAAGACTTCTCTTTGCGCTGTCCAAGACCTTAGCCACATTAATGTCTGAGACTAAATATTTTGAAAATTTGTATGAATTCAACCCAGACTTCCCTGTACAGCAATTCCAATTGGAACCATAACCCAACCTCAAAGACTACATCCTTTCCAACCCAAACTGAAATTTCAAATGACACAAGCCTTCTCCACACACCTAAGTCAACACCGTTATCTAATAAACATGGTCCAGGCTGTTTCCCTCTTGCCTCACCATCATTCATAAAAATCAAACTTCCTTCACATTTTATCTTGCTTTCCATATCATACATAAAATCTAAAGAAAAATCAGCCTTACCTCTGTCATCCTGCATAGTCTCCTCCATGTATGTGCATTCACTTTTAAAAAATTCATCTGTTGGGAAGAGCTTTTCATCCTTAGGAAATCTAATTAAACTTTGAGCCAATTAATCCATTTGTTGTTCTGAGGTAGGTAATTCTAGTCCCTCATCTGCAAATCTGAAAGTAGATGGCATAGATCTGGCAACAGACAACGATGATGATTTCTCTATAAAAAACATCATGTTTGTCTACAGAAAACATGTGGAAGCAGCTCCTATACAATTACCCATTGAGTCTACAGAAATGTCGGGCATTGAGCTATCAATGGTGGAATAACTATTTCTTCTATTTTCAGACCTCCTTGTGTATATACCTCTCTTATTCAGACTCTCTCCTCTGTATGTGAAGAGATACGAATCATCCAAACACATATTTCTGCATATCCTGAAATTATCATCAGCGAAGGTACTGTCATTCTTTATTGTTGCAGCGCCATTGGAAGAATAGGAGAAAGAGAAGGAGCACAACATAACCCTCACTTAGGGCATGCTCTTCTCACCGAAAAACACAGATTTTGAATGACCAGAAGAAAAAGATGGTGGTGAAAAGCTCTCACAAGCTGAATTTGTGTCTTTCTGATGCACACCTTCACTTTTATATAATAAACAGGATCCATTGCTCTTCCTTCACTAGCATCTGGCTTGATATATGAAGCTGCTTGCCAGGCCAATGTAGAAACTATTTCTTTCCAGCTCTCAGCGTCAAAGACTTATGACCCTTTTTTATCACACCAGGGTTAATTTGAGGCATAAGCCTAGTTTGATAAGAGCTAGAATACATGGACTGATACCAGATAAGGAAATGTGTTTGGATGTAAAAAATTTGAAGGGTTGTTTGTAGAAAAAAAGGAAACAAACTTTACAAATATCAAGATTAGCATTAACTTGTTTGCATACCGGAGAAACTCCTCATGCCAAATCTGGAGCTGATAGTTCCACGCCAAAGTAAACAGTCTTCTCAACAAAGCAATGCAATGTAAATGGTAGCCTTGTGTTTTAGCAGGTCTGAGAGTGGTGCATTTGGAGGTCTAGGATCTATTCAAAATAACTACCACTGCAAATTCCATTGACCCTTTTTACTCTAGCTTACAAATGAGTGGAAATGAGGGGCTTTTTGAATCTGCGGATATAAAAATAATTGTAAGCATGATCCACAACAGAGGAGTTAAGTGGACAGTAAAGGAAAGAAAGTAGAGACCCTGAAGATCCATTGGATAAATGTGGTAAAAGAAAATGACAGCATCTTTGACAGAATTGTGTTGACTTCGACAGCATTTTCCACCAGCAACCAAGTTTCTAACATGTGCTTTGGATAGATTTGCTTGAGTTCCACCTCTTTTTTGTTTTTTAGATGATGAAGGAAGGATGGTGTGGAATCAATCGTTGCCTTCCTTTAGAGATTTTTTAGAGGAGCTTATCAAAAAATAAAACCTTCAAAATTTTTTAGATACTATATCCTGTGAGAGAGCTTCAGCAACATTTTCTTGAGAAGTTTCTAGCTGGCCTGAAAAAGGTTTCACGGGGTACAAGGTCTGAAATAATGATGTTTCCATGTACTGATGGTCCTCAAACAGAATCTAGTTCGCCAGATCTTGTGACAATTGTTTCTTTATGTATCCAGAATGTGAACTTGTTGTGATTTATTAGGGAGACATAACCTTTTGGTTCGAAGTAATCGATTGCTTATATACATAAAAACAAAACAACAACAAAAAAGAAGAAAGGAAAGTGCTGCCATATGTACAAATATTAATCTAAACATATATACAGGGGCATTATATCCTTTAGAAGGGATCTCGATAATGTTTCAACATTCGGCCATTAACAGGGTCGTCCTCCACTGTGCTGTCAGTTGCGGTTTTGAGGAAATACATGTTATTACCCTGCACAACGCTAATGAAAAATGGGCCTTTCCATAAAAAATCAAACTTTACATGTTTCCCCTTGTCTTCTCTTCGTGAGTCCCACCTCAAAACTTTGTTGCCAACACATAAATCCTCAGCCTTAGTCCTCTTGTCAAATATTTTCTTCAGCTTGTCTTGTAAGATCTGAGCTCTGTTGAAAACTTGCTCTCTAGTTTGCTGAAGATGAATGGTCTAGTTAATTCTTCGTTGAATATCATTTGGTTCAGCTTGGATTTCCTGTAGTAGCTTGATAACAGGAATGCCCAGGGAAGATGGAAATCTAGCCTCCATACCATATACCAACTCATAAGGGCTCATCCCGATGGATCTCTTGGTTGACAATCTGTTTGCCCAAAGGGCATTGGTAAGTTTTTTGTGCCAGTTCTTCTTGTTTTCTTATAGTATTTTCTTGATGATATTAATCAGGCTTTTGTTGGAAGATTCGGCCAAGCCATTGCCTTGAGGATAATAGGCTGTGGAGTGGCCCAGGGTGATGTGGAATTTATGGAAAAAATTAATCATTTTTTTTGGATTTGAAGGCAGCGGTGTTATCTGTAATGATTTTCTCAAGGCAGCCAAATCTGGAGAGGATATTGGTTTCGAGAAATTGGATAATGGTGGAATCATTGGCTTGCCTGCATGGTATGGCTTCAATCCACTTGGTGAAATAGTTGGTGGCTGTAAGAATCCATTTGTCCTGGCCTGAGGAAGAGGGATGGATTTCTCCAATGAAGTCAAGACCCCATTGTTGGAAAGGTTTTTCGGTTGAGATGGGTCTAAGGGGCAAGGGCAACAACTTTCTTTTGCCTTCGAAGATCTGGCATTTGTGGCATGAGGCAACAAACCCTTTTACATCTGCAAACAAAGAGGGCCAATAGAAACCTGCCCTTAAGATCTTGTCAGCAATGGAATTCCAATATAAATGCCCTCCACAGTCCCCTGCATGGAACTCCTTCATAACATGGTCAGTTTCATTGACAGTTAAACAATTCAGCAATATTCCTTCATGGTTTTTCCAAAACAAAGCACTATCTATGACACAAAACTTTGACACCTTCATTTGTAAAATTCTCTTTTTGGTCTTGGACAATCCTGGAGGAGCACACAGGTTTAACAATGTGTAACAAATATCAGCGTACCATGGGGATTGCAAAAAGGTCTCACTGATCTGTGGAGTCGCCAGCTCCTGTTCATTGTCCAACTGGTTAATGTCTAAGGCTTGCAAATTGGTTTCAGATAGCAGTTTGGCTAAACCTTGTCCCTTTATGAGCTTAGTGGGTCTTATTTCAATGTCATATTCAAGGATATTGGCAATCCACTTGCCTCTTTTGCCTTCTAGTCCCTCTTGAGTTAATATGTCTTTTACGACAGCATGTGGGACATAGGCGATCACATGTGAATATAAAATGTAAACTCGAAAATCCTTGATTGCCTTAACGAGAGCATAGGCCTGTTTCTCCATGATTTGGTACTTTAAAGGGGCATCTCTAAGGGCTCTACTAAAGAATGCAATTGGGTTTTCATTTCCTTGGTCGTCCTTTTGCAGAAGGACGGCGACTATCGTGTGCTCTGAAGCAAAAGAATAGATGATAAAATCCTTATCAAACTGCGGCCTTGTGAGGACCGGAGTTTGGGTTAGTGCAATTTTAATACTCTCAAATGCTTTCTTGGCCTCTAGAGTCCATTTCACCTTCGAATATTTCTTTAACATGTTGCTTAGCAGTCTTAATAGCTCAGCTACGTTTGGGATAAATCTCCTTAGGAAATTGATTTTTCCAAGGAATGCCTGCAACTCTTTGATGTCTCTCGGATAAGGGATTTGCAGAATGGCTTGGATTCTTTCTGGATCAATTTTGATGCCATCTTTTGAAATAATATGGCCTAGAAGCTTGCCTTCCTCAAGGTCGAAGAGGGAATTCTTGGGGTTTAAAGAAATGCCATATTTTCTACATGTCATGAATACTTGCCTGAGGTGTTTGAGGTGTTCTTGGTCAGATTTGGAGAAAGGGGTTAGGTTGTCGAGATAGATAACCAAGAAATCATGGATTTCCCTGGTAAATGCAATGTCCATGGCCCATTGAAAGGTAGCACCTGCATTCTTTAGTCCGAAAGGCATCTTCACATATTTAAATGTTCCCCACAGTGTTGTAAAGGCTGTTTTGTCTTGGTCATCTGGGTGGATAAGTATTTGATTGAAACTTGAAAAGCCATCTAGCAAAGAGATTCTGGATGACCCCACTACCCTTTGGAGAATGTGATCCATTTTGGGCAATGGGTAGTGGTCTTTAAGGGAGACTTGGTTCAGATTCCTTAAGTCTACACAAAGCCTGATCTCACCTGTCTTCTTTCTTGTGGGAACAAGATTAGATACCCATTCCGAAAATCTAATGGGTGCTATAATGCCAGCCTCAAACATTCTTTTCACTTCCTTTTCGATCAAAGGGAGAAGGACTGGATTGATTCTCCTTAGTTTTTGTTTGAAGGGCTTTTGACTTGGTTTTAGAGGGATGGTATGTTGAATAACCGAGGTGTCATAGGACTTCAAGTCCTCATAACTCCAAGCGAATACATCTTGGAACTCTTTGAACAGGTCAATATACTTTGGTTTTTGATCAGGTGGCAAAGATTTGGACATTTTGATCATTTTTGGCTTGTCTGCGGTTCCAATATTATAGTCTTCAATTGCAGTATTTTGAGGTTGTATTTTTGGTTTTTTGGCGACATCGTTTGCATCAAAGATGTCTTCTAATGGGGTGAGACCAGCGGGTAAGAAATTGTCCTTTAAATCAATGATTTCAGCCTCTGTTTCAGCTATTTCTCCTAAGTGTATCTGCCTGAGCTCTTGCATGTTTTTGGCATCAAATCTGGTTGGGCATAGCATTTTTCTAGCCTCTTCAGCTGTTAGGGTTTGCTGATTTTGGGTTGTTGTTTGTGGTTGGCCACCCATGGTATCCATGTCGATGTTTAATTTTGAAAATTCTTGCTGCATAGTCAAAAAATTGTTAATTTGTGCATCGTCCTCAAGGATTTTCCAATCTTTAATATTGTTAGGGACAGCAGGCCTATGCTTTACCTTAGCAGTGAAGTGGTGATTGGGCTGAAAAGGGAGCTTGCAAGTGCTAGCGAAAGTGGCTAGACTGTGAGCATGGATGTTATGGCTTCTCGATATCTTGGCAAGCTTAGATTCAGTGAAGTAATTGAGTACTTCTGTGGCAGCAGTGCTATAAGCTCTCAACTTGTTGTTATTGGTGACAAAGTTGCCTTTCATTTGTTGGATTATTAGGTCGGAGTCACCTAGAATGGAAATTTTTGTAGCCCTAAGATCTTTGATGAGTTTAAGGCCTAAAAGGAGGGCCTCATACTCTGCCATGTTGTTGGTGCATTTGAAATTCAATCTATAGGCATGACCCTCTGCATGGTCGTTTTGGCTGTTATTTATCCATACCCTTGCCCCTGCTCCTAGCTTATTTACTGAACCGTCAAAATCCAAATACCATAGGATTTCTTGGTCTTGACTAGCATTGGGAGTTGAAATTATCATTGGAGTGAGCGTATTTGAATTTCCTATTTCAGGAGCCTCTTCAGATGTTAGGGTTTGCTGGGTAAGGGTAACTGATTCCTTAGTTATGCCTGCTTCTTGTTCTACATCCAAAGGCTTTTTATTGGTTGGGGAATTATCGTCATTGAACAGAATAAATGAATCCATGTCAAAATGGATTGAGTAAATGGGAAAGTTTTGGGGCTTTTCCTCACTACTCACCACATACTTCATCAGTGTTTCTCTATACAATCTCTTTGGTTGCCCAAAGACTGAGATAGTGGCGTAAGAGACGTCTAATTGAAGGGATCCTTGGAGCTTTGCTCCCCAAGATCTTGACAAGAGCATCCCATACTTTGGTGGAATTTCAGCGACCACCACGTCCATCAGAATTGTTTTGTTGGGATACTGGACTAAAGACACACATAGATCTTTGATTAAACCTAGACACTTGACCTGACTTGAATCGAAGGAGAATAGGTCTTTGTATGGTCTCATGATATCAAGGTTCAGCTTTTCCATTATTGCTTTGGGCATAAGATTGTGTGAGGCCCCTGAATCAAACATAGCATTGTGCAAAACTTTGTCGTGTATATGCAGGCTTACATAAAAGGGCAGAACAGTTCCATATGCTGGTTTTCCGTTAACCTCAGGACCGAATAATAGCTCAGGCGTATCATCTAAAATATTGACATCATCTTTGGTCTCTGGCATTTGAAGTGTTTTTTGGATTTGTTGCCTATACACATCATGCTTGGCAAGCTCAGAGAGGGGGATGGAAATTTTTAGTTTGCTTATTTCTGCTTCTAAGCTAAATGGTTTTGTCCAATGTAGTCTTTGTGTTGGTGGTAGTTGATTTCACCCTTTCAAGTGTATTTTCTATGATTTCCTCCTGACTATCAGTGTTATGGTGAGTGCTACCTTGTGGTATCTCTACTTTGGGAAGGTTTTGCAGAGTGCTATTCAAATTTTCTTTTGTGGGGGAAGATAGCAAAGGCTGATCATTAGTAGACTGCATGTCTGTTATGTCTTCCATAGTTACTTCCTGCAGGTTTGGGATCGTGTCATCAACTGGCTCTGTAATAAAAATCGAGCTTTAATCTTCTTGGGCTGTTTTGTTTGCTTTTGTTTAACGAGCTTGGGCACATCAATTTTTCTAGTCCTTAGTTTGTATTGCTTGTGCACTTCATACACAGCAGAGTCGTAGCCTTGTTTGAAGTCAAAAGACTCTCTGGTTTGAGTCTGAAATTCACTAAAGTCTAGATCAGCTTGGTTTTGTTGGATAAGATGGCAGTCTTCTTGTGTTAAGAAAACCTGTTGTTCACTCTTTGAGCCCACCCAATTTATGTGAGTATCTTCTAATGGCTCACTAGATGTCGATGCCTCCGTGTAGTTCTCTTGGAACGGAGGTCTTATATCATGATCTGGGCTGGATCATCTGGCGTTTGGGTTGTGAGTTTTCCTAAAATTAGGGTTTCTCATAGTGTTGGCTTGTGGTGCATCCCACGTAGCCTTTCTCTCAACGGTTTCTATTCTATCTCCCAATCTGTGCATGCCACTGAGAATAGCATCGAGTTTTTGGTCTAGGGCTGAAGGTTCATCTTTAAAGGTGGTTCTTCTTTCGGCTTTGGCTCTATTTCTCTTGGCAATTAAGTTTGCCTCTACGCTCACAGCAACGTCTTGCATCTCTGCCAGGCTTTGAGGGGCTCGTTCTCTTAACTGATAAGCCATGTCAGAATCAAAGCCATCGAGGAATTTATATAGAGCAAGATCAAGTGGAGGCCTAAGGTTCTGCGGGATTGCATTGTAGACATTGTTAAACCTTGTGTAGTAGTTTAACACATCCTCCTGAGGGCCTCTTTTAATGGTGTCATATTCAGACAATATGTGCAATGGGTCTTTCTTCTTCTCCCATCTATTGATAAATGTGTGGTATAAGACTTCTGGATTTGCTACGGAATTGGCTGGGAGCGCTCTAAACCAAGGCCTGACATCACCTGTCAAACTTTGGACAAAAATCCTCATCCTCACACTAT
>APFE031209153.1:0-10105 GCA_000404065.3 Pinus taeda
GCTATTGAATTTCAATTTTAAAAACTTGAAGTTGAAACTTTAAGATTGAATGTGATGAATCATGATTCATGAGACTCAATATGTTGCAGTTGTAATATGTGTAAAAGTACTATCTTGTGGACATGGTTGATGACGATTATAATTTCTAGATGATTGATGTGATATGGTTCAATGATCAATCTATGTGTTTTTATGTTTTTTATGTCTAATTCATCATTCTACATGTTTTTGTTGACATATATGTATCAAAAATTAAAAAATATAAAAAATATATATATTTTTAAAAAATCGCTCCCGGATTCGCTCCCAAACCGGGAGCTTCTGAAAATGGTCGCTCCCGCTCCCAAGTAACATTGGTTTAAAATTTATGTGTTGTAAATCGTTTTTGCTTTGCATATCACTATTTCTTTAAGTTTGGAACATACAGTGGTATCAAAGCATGATCTTGGCCCAGCTGTGGGAAATTAGCCAGAAGATCATGGAAGCTTTGGGTATGAGTGCAGAGTGACGGGTGAAACCGGAGACAAACCCATGGCTCAAGGGAAATCTAGTATGCAGAAATTTTGGGGTAGAATTCATTGGGACAATGAGAGGTTGGCCCAATTGAAGAGGGTGATAGACCAAACCCATCCTCACCCTTGCAACAAAGACGTTAGAGGTGAGCAGGTCGTGGGGGTGCAACCATCTACATCGTGTGGGGAAAGTTGACCAGATCAGGGCACCAGATCTCCTAAAAAGGAGCAGACATGACAAAGACAGTTAGAGGGTGAGACCAATGGGCGCTTTTGCTGTTGGAGCCCTGACTTTAGATATCAAAAGCCTAAGGAGGAGGTTGAACATGATGCTGAGAGCCCACAGGATGGTGAGGAGCACATCAATATACCCGGTGTGGCGTAGGAGTCACCTTTATTAGAGACCTCTTAGATAGCCCTAGTTGACATCCTAGTGGAGAGGATAGAGCCTACTCGCATAGAGCCATTTGTTGAGGGGGTGCCATCCCTGGACGAGATGCCAACAATTGCGGAGGTATCTAGAGCCGTAACCGAGTTTATAGGTGACAGATGCCCATTACAGTTCCATCAGTTTCAGGTTGAACTTTCTAGCATTAAAAAGGAAGGCCGCGTTAGTGTGAGAGACGATTCTGTAGCAGAATGAGGAGCTGGAGGGCATGAGAGCTGTTTTTTCCGGGTCCACGACCAAATTAACTCACGTTGGGGAGTAGTTGGATTCCCTACTGGTGCAGCTACAGTGCACGTTGGAGCATGAGAGCAGCGCTCTTTGGGCATACATAGACGGAGATGGCAACATTGTTAGGTTACCTTGGCCCATTAAACAGAGGGAGACAAAGCTACCTAGTCAGATTATATATATTGACTAGGGTAGCAAGATGAGATGACCTGAGTTGCACAGGGTGCAACACCCGCATGCTGGGGTTGATCTATGTACCAGAGTTCGTGCATTCGATCCCTCCCTTGGGGTTGGGTGGCGAGAGATTCTGAGTTGGTACCTAGTGGAGTGGACTATGGAGATGGTAGTGGACCTAAGTGGAGCTCAACAGGAGTTTCCAAGCACTGGGGTGTTGGAAGCCCTAGCTGCCCTTGGGATCCGGAAGGGACTACCTATCATTTCCATGTATGTCGGTTCACTACAACTAGGATGGTGCAGTTGACCTAGCAGTTGAGCATGCACATTCGTTAGGGGAGTCTCGGTCAGCACCAGTGGCCGACCAATTTATGGACATACCCTTTTGGTTTTCTTGGTGTGGCATTTGTACACGGGATCACTAGGTGATCAACATACTCTGGCAGGAGTTTGTCGGAGGAGGTGGCATTGGCAGGCCACTAGACAGTGCCTTGCATGGAGCTGGGGGCTCTTCACTTTTGTGTGGGGCACAAAGGACGCAGAGGAGCGTTGCAGTGGTGGCATCACTGCTGACACATGGGGAGAGTCACTTCTCAGATCCCTCAGGGGGGATTTGGAGGGAAGATCCATTCATCAGTGGGGATAATGATGCGAAGGTGGAGGTGATGATATTGATCGGGTGTGGCCTGACACGTAGAAACATAGCTCTAGGCCATCATATCCAGGGATGTGTGGGAGCATCTAGCATTGTGCAGTGGTCTATAGGTGAGCATGGAGATGCATTATGGTGTGTTGTAGTGTGTTGGACTGCGTTGCAGAGTGAGAGTGCCTCACATCGTAGTGAGTACATGCGGGGAGTGGCAGGTACAGTGACACAAGTAGGAAGCATGACGATATAGGATGGCATAGCTGCAACCGAGGGTATCCAGCAATGTGCAGGGGTAGGTCGCGGTGTACAGTGCCATGTCCAGGAGTCCTGGGATGATCGGTGGTATGTAGAGGTGTATGGTGCTACACAACAAGGTCTTGGAGTGTTGCCTCCAGGGACACCCATGGACGGAGATACCAGACATACCTTTCGGTGTAGTTCACCCAGGATCGATGGGGACACAAATGAGCGATACTTGATGGTATCCGTGGGGACTCACACTGCTGACCCTCTTCTATGTATCTTACAGGAACGAGTGATCTGGTTGTTGTCCTTTAACAGTCTGGGTATGAGCAACAGGGGACGGGAAGCTCACCCAAGATATTTGGATGACACTTGGTGTGATAGAGGGGAGACTTCTTAGCGGGGGCATCGAGTCGATACGCGAGTTGACAACCACAGTTCGAGGGATGAGGTGATCACCGACAAGGATGGTGTAATATCCCGTTTCCGAGATATTCCCCAAAACCCTAGCGAACTCCAACCAATTACGCACAAATGATATAATATCCGGGAAACTCAAAATGACAAAAATAATAGTGGTGCAAAATATAATAATGTAAACATGAAATATAAGCAAATACTTGAGAAATGCAAAGAGAAATGCTAAGCCATTTTATTATACTGAGCAATGGAATGAGTACAGGAGGTGATCAGAAAGATGGCACCTCGACTTGCACCAGGCAAGTGAAGAAATACACTCAGAATAGCAAAGGAATGGCCTCTCTCTGAACTGCGTGGGTGCTGCTAGAGAACTGCCGTGTTGCTGCTACTACTAGAAATCAAATGAAGATTTGGGGTTGTTCCCCTCCTCAGAAAACGCTGAAACTCTGGAATCCGCCTCTAGTCAGAAAACCCATAAAAACCCAGAGAACTTTTCTGAAATGGTCAACCCCCGAAAATTGCCCCCTTGGGGAATCACGCAATCCCTCAAGGCCCTGCACTACCACTGAGTAGAATCTCCCAAAATACCACCTGAAACTCTACCAAACTACTCCAATATGCAAGAGTTGATCCCTTGCTCAATATCCTAGCTCAACTCCTCCACAAATCCTCAATCCAGAATTGCCCCCAGAAGAATTGCGTCCCTCCCTCTCAAGACTGCGCAATCCTCCAATGCTCAGCTCCACCTCAATGCCAAAGATCAAAAATACTGCAAAAAGACTGCTGAAAATACCTTGCCTGAGTAGGCACTCGAAGTCCCCCGGGGCTAGGGGTCAGATCTCAGAACGGAGACACTCAGTGCACTAAACAGTGCTGCAGACAGGCTAAACAGCTAGCGTGCTCCAAGTCGAAGTGACTAGCTCAAATGCTCATAATCGAATGCCAAAATGAAGAGGCTCCTCTCTCCTTTATAGCATTGGCCTCTCTCAATCCCAAGGCTCACCTCCTCCAATGTAATCCCCTCTTGCCACATGTTCCTTTTCCATCTGTGCAGTCCCTCCAAGTGTCTGCGTGGGCCCCATCTCTGCGTGGTCCTTTGGCCCCCTTGGCTCCCTTTAAGTCACAACGTTGTGCTACTAGGAAGTGACTTTTTATTCTAAAAGTGAGTTATACCCCTTCCCTCACCTTTTTATTTATAAATAACTATAGAAGGCAAAATTGAGCAAAATCGAATATTCCAATTAGCCATGGCTAATTAGGAATATTATAGTCTCCCCTGGCAAAATGTTGTTTGTTCTCAAGCAACTGAAGTGATGGATGCTGCAAAATTTTCTCACTCTCCCAAGTGGCATCCTCATCCGGTAAATTCTTCCACCTCACCAAGAATTCCCGGACCGTCCTGTTCCTTAGCTACCTCTCCCTAGTATCAATAATAGCCTCTGGGTGCAACACCAAATGCCCATTCATCATCCGTGGGTGGTAGCTCATCTGTCACTGTCACATGCTGTCTCAATGCCATCTTTAGGCATGATACATGAAAGACGTTATGAATCTTGTTGTCTTGGGGCAGCTCCAATTCATACGCAACCTGTCCAATCCTGCGTATCACCCTGTATGGCCCATAAAAGCGGGGCTTGAGCTTCTCAGCCCCCTTCTGCTTCAGTGACGATTGTTGGTATGGCTGTAACCGTAGGTAGACCAAGTCCCCTACCTCAAACTGTCTCTCCACCCAACCCCTGTCGACATACAGCTTCTGCTAGTTTTGCATTGTAGCCATATTATCCTTGAGAGCTCGGAGAATATCCTGACTCTCTTGGATCCAAATCTTGGCTCTCGGAGCCTTGCTAGCACCAAACATCATGTTAGCAAAAGATAAGGGATGATATCCATACAAAGCATAGAATGGCGACATACCAATGGACATGTGATGTGTAGTGTTGTAGCAATACTCCCCCAGATGCAGCCACTTCAGCCATGCTCGTTGCTGCCCACTGACATAGTTACGCAAGTAGCCCTCCAACCACTTGTTAACTCTCTATCTGCCCATCCGTCTGTGGGTGATAACTGGTACTCGGTGTCAACTCCATCCTCACCAACCGGAAAAGCTCCTGCCAGAATCTGCCCATGAAACAGTTGTCCCTGTCACTGGGGATGGTCTTGGGAAGACCATGTAACCTGAAAATCTCTCTGACGAACAGCTTGGCCACCTGTGTTGCTGTGTAGTGTGCGGATATGGCGAAAAAGTGTGAGTACTTTGTCAGTCGATCAATGACGACAAAGATGCAATCCTTGCCCTGTACCATGGGCAACCCTGTATTGAAGTCCATCAAATACACTCCTATTTCCCCTCTGGAATGGGAAGAGGCTCCAATAGTCTTGCTCGATGGTTCATCTCCCCCTTGTTCCTCTGGCAAACATCGCACTCTCGGACATGCTGGAGTACGTCCTCCTTGAGGCCCTTCCATGAGAACCTCTCTCTCATGGCCCTGTAAGTTTTGGTAAACCCCTTATGGCTGGCCAATGGTGAATCATGTGATACCTGGAGTATCTTCTTCTTGAGTTGAGACCCCTCAGTCAAGAAGATCCTGTCCCTGTAGTAGATGATCTCATCGACCACCCTGTACCTGTCATCTGCCACCTATCCATCCAGAACCTCATGTTAGCGCTTGAAATTTCACCTCGAGCTGAGAAAGGTAAACTTCAAGGCAACATCAAACCATTTAGCCTCGTAGCTAGCCCTACGGGGCAGGAGAAGGCTCTCTCCGGTATATCTCGTAAAATCGCCAATAGATTAGATGACCAATAAGGTAACACTGATATTAGGCTAGTAAACTGATCAGAAGGGTTGATTTTGAAGTTTTTGGGTTTTTGGTGGCAAATTGAGGGGATGGCAATTTTGGGTGCGGGGATTGGACACAGTTTCTGCAGGGGGTTCTTTGGGGCGAGGTAGGAGACAGCGTTGATGCCTTTAATTGAAGTGAATGGTCAGGAATGAAAGGAAGAAAGCTAAAGAGAGCAAACAATGACTTTGAATTCTCTTTAGACAGTAGAAAACATTGAAATTAAACAAACTTAAAAGCAGAGCATGGCAAGCATGAATTCTTACTTTAACACTTCATTTGTTTAATGCGCAGAAATAAAGAAGGGAAATGAATCACATAACAAAGCTTACAAGAACATTGAGAAACACACCATCAACACATGAGTCCACAAGAATCCCAAAGATGACTGCAAAACCCTGGTCTTCCTTAGCGAAAAATTGCAGAAATAGAGTGAAATAATACAATGATAGCTTCTCCCTCAAGAGTCCAACCATGAAAATGAGCAAGAAAGTACATAATATAGATGATCTAACCTCTTTCCCTGCCTCTAAGGGTCGAGCTCATCCTTCTAGGAGCTATTTCAACCACTTCTAAACTTAGCACTAAAATCTAGGTAGTCAAAACAACTTGCCTCTATAAACTATGAAACCAATCCATTCATTAAATGTTTACTATTTCATGCATGAATCTTCTAGAATAGGTAAATGAGTGTCATGGTAACATGAAAATACATTAATTACATCCAAGAGAGTGAAAAATCTCATCTCAAGTCAAAACTGGTCAACACTGGGCGAATTCCTGAGCTGTAGATGAATTTACTGTGAAACTGCCCAACATGTCGCGCGCAGCTGCCTGACATGTCGCGCGCCTTTGGAGCTCTGTTTGGGGCACTTGCATGTGGCCAAATTGGGCAAGAGTAGGCTTGTTGGAAAGGTCTATGAGTCTACTTTCCAACCCAACTGGAATTTCTGGATTTGGAGTTCATTTGCCCTGTCAAAAATCAATTCTCCCAAGACAGCTTTCTGCAGTTGAAAAAGGTGGCAGAAAGTCAAATTTTGCATGTTTTTTGACTTTTGGAGGCCCAAAACATGACAAAATCTCAAGTCCTTCCATGTGCATATGTAACTTTGCATGACAAATCTGGAAATGTTGAGTTTTTGTCAAATGGAGGTGCCGGGACGACATGTCGCGTCGGGGGTGAGACGCGTTAATGAGCAAAAACCTGTAAATAGCACAAAAAATTCACAAATGACAAAATTTTCTCCAAATTTCTTGAAATTTAGGCTGTGAGTCCCCAATCAAGTACCATGCTCCTTCAAGGAAGCCTCGGCCAAAATACGGAGGGGATCGGGCCTTTTTCTTCGTTTTAGTGCCTTTGCCAACCGCCTTCGAAGCACTTTCATCTTTGCTTTGCACACATGCATTCTTGCCCAGTAATGGTTTTTCATGTTCCTCAGCAATTTGTTATTTCGATTGGCCTTAGCCAACAGCCGCTTCAGATGAGCATTGTCCCAAATAAACATAGATTCTCGATCTATGGGTCTCAAGTCACTGGGTCTCCTACGAGCCAATTCCCGGTCTTCACGAATTTTCTGCAGCTCATATAACTTGTGCTCATCCTCCAATTGTTTATTTCGCTGCTCTAAATAGTTGATTATCCATTTTGCCATCAATAATTTTGTTTGCAGCGACTGAATCTCGGTGCTTTGCTCTCGGATGATATCCTTGAGCTCTATGCTAGGAGAACCGGCGTCAAGATCAATAACTGGATGGCCTGACAATCTCTCCTCGATCATGGGCTGCTTGCCCCTCTCGGATACCTGTGCTGCTGTCGGAAATGAGGCCCCTTCCACCTGATGTGGAGATAACACTCGTGGTGCTGATGAAGAAGGCGAGACTCCTTCCACCTGGCGCGGAGAAAGTACTCGCCGAGCTGCTACAAATAAGGCTCTTGGGCCTCTCTGATAGGTGACCTGAGGTGAGGAGCTGACAAATCTAGTAACAGGGATGTCATGCTGATGTGATGGTCCTCCCTCCTCGTGAACAACCTCAGGATGCGGCGGTGATGGTACTGTGAAAAACTCACGAGAGATGAACTCCTCCCATGAGATGCCCTGCTGAGTCAACTGATGCAATACTACTAGCTGAATCAAACCATGATGGTAAAGGCTCTTGTACTGCTGTGCCAGGGTCTTCCTCTGCAACATGGGCACCATCCTCTGAATGTCCTGAACGAAGAAAACCGGGATGTTCATCATCCTCACTCGGGTGAAATGCATCAATAGGCGAATGTGATATGAGTATACCAATGAAAATCTGCCCTCACAAGTAAAATAATGCATAATGAGCTTCACCATAGGAGCATACTCGTTTCTGAGAAACCTGAAAGGAAATACACCTGCCATATGTCTCATGAACGCTGGCCGAACATAAGGCTCAAAGAAAATAAAATCCAACAACTTGCACTTAGTCCACACCTCACCAACATTAGGAATCCCTGTAGCCTGTGAGATCACCTCGGGTGTCAATACAAAGTTTACCCCTGCAAGGTTGACATGCCCATCATGTAAATGCAAAACAAAAAGGCGGGCCAAATCTCGGTGGTGCTGAATCCGAGAGATCCTCTCGCAAAAATCGTAGCAAGACATATACTGAAAACATGATACGGCAAGAGGACAAGCTTGTAGCTCTATCAAAGAAGTGGGCTCCTCTCGCTTGTGATGTCCACCCTTACCACTCCTACGTGGCTGCCTCTGTTCCTCAATTTCTGCTGATGATTGGTCATCACTTTGCTCGTAAGTTTCGGTTTCTGACATAGTTTAGGAGCAAAGTGGACAAACTGGACTGCTGTTTGTGCCTGTAAAAAGTACTGAATTTTATGCTCAAAAAATTTGATGAAGAAAAGGAGCTGGAGCAATTTGAACGTGAGCTGGGGAGAGTCAGCTAGACATGTCGCGCAGCCTACCCAACATGTCGCGCGCAGCCCAACATGTCGCGCCAACTAGAAAACTACACTGTATGAACCTCTCTGACATGTCGCGCGCAGCCCAACATGTCGCGCAGCTAATTTGACATGTCGCGCACCTATCTTGAGCCCCATTTTGTCTCTGTTGTCTTGGAAATGCACCCAATCACTCTTGCAAGGGTTATGAATTCACAATGAGAGTGCAAGGAGGAAGTTTGGGGCTTTTATAAATTTCATTTGAAAAAATTTCATGCCCAAAACCCACTTTCTAATGTTTTCTCATGACACTTTTAAAATTTACATGCTGTTGTCTTTTTGGTTTCCTTTTGTCCTGAAATTGACTGTTGTAGTGCTTTTGCTTGATTCTTTTTGCAGGTAGATCATCTGAGGGACCTTGGCAAGGGGACCAGGGTTGCATTTTGTTGACTGAAGACTTTTGAAATTTCATTACTTTTTTACAAATAAATGAAAAATGGCCTTGGCTTTAAAAACAGAGTTTTTAAATCCAAGGTGAATATTAACTGTTCCAGATAAAAATTTCGAAGAGACACCTTTACAATCATCCCTCTGGCTTGTTGAACACTCATTGACTTTCAAACACATGACCTTGTAATATTTTTTACCAAAACCCTAGACCTAGGAAATTGACCTCAAGAGAAGACAAGACAAGCTTGAAAGAGCTTTAATAACTGAAATGACTTAAACCAGCAATGCCAAGAGGGGTATAAACACATCAGCTCCTCCATCAGGGTTATGGCATGCCTAACGGGATGTAAAAATTGACACTGATGAGACACCTACCTATGAAAATGCAAAGAGTTTTGATCGCTGATGGAGGGCTCAAGACCGACTCTAACACCTCACATGCAAATATGTTCTTGGAGTACTCTACTAAGAGTCGAACCCACCAGTCTGCGTCGAAGCTCATAAGAGACAACGTGGCTGGTCTACGTGAAAGGGCATCTGCTACCACGTTGTTCTTTCCCTTGACATACTCAATGTCAAAGTCATATGCTTGGATCTTACTGATCCACTTCTGTTGCCTCTCCTGTAGCTGCTTCTGCTCCAAAAAGAACCTGAGGCTGTTGTGATCAGTCCTCACCCTGAACTTGTTACCTACTAAATACTGCCAGAACTTGGCCAATGCATGCATGATGGCCAGCATCTCCTTGTCGTATATAGAATACAACCTCTCGTGTGGAAGGAGCTTCCGGCTCTCAAAAGCTATAGGGTGACCTCCTTACATCAATACTGCGTCGATCCCCTCGCCCGACGCATCACACTCCAAAACGAATGGCTGCGTAAAATCCGGTAATGCAAGCATTGGGCAGCTGCTCATAACCTACTTGAGCCTGTCAAAGGCTTGCTGCGCTGTATCCATCCAACTGAATGCTCCCTTCCTCGTCAAATCTGTCAGGGGTGCAGCAAGCTATGAGAAACCCTTGATGAACTTCCGGTAGTAGGTACAAATGCCAATGAACCCTCGAAGTTTTGTCATGTTCCTCGGCTCTGGCCAATCTCTGATGGCCCTGATCTTCTCCTCGTGGACCCTCACTCCATCCACCCCTATGATGTGTCCCAAGTATAACATCTCCGTCAACCCAAACTCACACTTGGAGAGCTTGGCATAGAACTGCTGCTCCT